>JAQFZX010000052.1:0-117030 GCA_034682405.1 Hydroisotoma schaefferi | reverse complement strand
ACCTCCGACCGTGGGACCCCCAGCCGTTAGGGACCTCCAGCCGTAAGGGACGTCGAGGCGCGGGACCTCTGACCGTGGGACCTCCAGCCGTGGGCCCGATCCATATTTCTCTGCTGAACGTGGTATAAGATTAGTCAACTTTATGCTAGCTCTGGCATTAGAAAAGGTGATAGTGAAAGTGTTATAATGATCTTTTGCTGCCTTGTCGTTGTCATGCAGGAAAAAGATAAATAAAGCTATGAAGTCCTATCCCTTGTCCTCCTTTCCATACCTTTCTGATAGCTTTCTTTTGTTTAGTTAGCAAGATTTTAGAAATGTACATTCAAGGGTCTATAAGACGACTCAAAGACATTGAGGAATCCAAATGTGGATATGCTACCGTATTTTCTCTTAGGATTAATACACTTAAAAAGAATACTGGACTTAAATAGAGAGGAAAAATATAAATTTTTCTAGCAGTTTATGCATAAAAGCCCAGAAAAGACGGCCGGCCAAAGCAAATTGTATAATATTTTGGTAGTAGTCGTATATAAGGGTTCCAGTGTGTCCTATTACTCTATCCAGCGTTGCGTTTTTCCCCGTTTCACCAGTTTATTGATTCCACCTCGAAAAGCTACCGAATATTGTACTCTAATAAAAGGCTGGAATGGATTATCATTTTTTGTACCCAATACCCGGGCTTTACGTTCGTGGTGAAACGGACTGGCTAACTGTCCGGTTAGTATCACGGGAGGGATGTATCTGGGACTTTTGCTGGAGTAAGAACCAAAGGGCTTGTAAGTAGCCTGGGGCGAACATTGTTGTAGGGCAGGGTAGCGATGGTACAGAAGCATCATACGTAGCAGCATTACGTACTTCGGCGATGTGTAATTTTTTCGGAGAGCATTTCACGTTGCCCACCCTCCTTCTTTCACTACGACCATTTACTACGTTTATGTATTTATTCCTTCCGTACGCAAAGCCTGGATAGAGGGTATTTTATAAAGATTTCTGTACGACGACAACCCTTGTAGTAGTAGTATCTAGCAGTTGTAACCCGACTGGTTTGGTTTATCTCCAGCTTGGGCTTTGATTCGGGAGTTTTCCCCCAGTATTCCTGGTTGCATAGTCCGTATAAAGACATGATACTAGTTTACTACCAAACCAGGCTTTATCGCTACCCATTTTGAGAAAATAATTTGCTTAAGAACCTTAATGCGAAAATGGAATAATGTTTGCTTTGCTCTTACTATTCCAAAAAAGCAAAAGCTGACATAATAAAAAGAATGTTTGGAATATGGATTATAAAATTGACATTTACTTTCGAAGAAAGTAGTGCCTTATAAAAGTATTTTCGAAAGTAGAGAAAATAGGTTTATTATATTCATTGGGAATTAGGGTATCATCACTGTGTCCTAGTTAGTGACCACCGTGTAGCCTTATCAACTGGTTAAAGTATCTGCTGCTGAAATGACGCATGAGAGACGAGCTCCACTGGCCTCCTGGGACGACTTCTCTTCTATTTGTTATAAATCTCCATCAATAACTAAAAAGCTATCCACTTTTTCCACTCCTTTGCTAAGGAAAGTGGAAACGGATAGTATAGAATTGGTTGAGAACAATGAGAATGTAGAAAATATAGCTAAGTGCAATGCTAATAGGAAACTGCGGCCTTTGATAAAAGTGCCTAATGATAGGTTAGGTCAAAGTTCAACTTTTTGAAAGTCTAAATGACCGTGGAAATAGCTTGGTCTGAACTAACTATTTTTCTTATTTTTTAACAGGTTTAACCTTGTGTACTTAATCCTTGTGATCCATGGTATTGGAACTTTAATGCCGTGGAATATGTTCATCACAGCAAAATCAGTATGTCTTTGTTCAACACGGCTGGATTAAAACTGATCGTTATTCCATATAAAACGAAAGCTTTAATATTGTAAAATATTTTACAGTATTTTGTGGATTACAAACTAACGGATAAAGACACTGGAGCACAGTCCGAATATGCAAGCAATTTTTTGCATTACCTTGGATTTGCATCTCAAGTTCCAAATGTTTTCTTCAACTGGCTCAACATATTCATACAAATTGGGTAAAGGAATGAATGTACTTACGCAAAGTGTTGAAACTTGTATTGGCTAAAAAAAATGACTATTAATTTTACTATCTTGCAGCGGAAGTCTGAAGACTAGGATTGTATGGTCAATCGTTGTAGAAGTGGTCCTGTTCATTGCCACGATTGTTTTAGCTATGTTAGACACTTCCGACTATCCAGGGGCCTTTTTCTGGCTGACCATGATATCCGTGGTAGTAATCAATAGTGGGTGAAACAAAATTTATCGCAACAATGAATCCTACAACATGTTTCGTTTAACCAACGGCTGTTTTTTGTACTTGTAATAGTGGCTGGTGGAATCTATCAGAATTCGGTGTACGGAATAGCTGCTAAACTGGACTACACCGGAGCAGTTGTGCTTGGATCGGTATTTAAAGAAAATCACCCATGAGACCGTTCTAACTGTGCTGTAGAAACTAAACTCTTGATCCCTATTTATTTTTCAGAATATATCAGGAACATTTGCAGCGATAATACAAATAGTGTCAATGTACATGGCACCTTCAGATAGAACATCGGCTATTTATTACTTCATAACGGCTCTATTTGTTCTTCTGACGTGCTTTGATACTTATTTTGCTCTTCCGTTAACGGTAAGTCAAATTAAGTTACCATTGAAGGTGTTCAAAAAATTTATTTTGAGTTTATGGCCCTAAGAAATTCTACCGGTACCATGAGATAAAAAGTGCTAAAGAGCAAGAAAGAAAACGTCCCACTGGGCAAATAGGATCAGTTCAGAAAACTCCTTACCTAGCTGTCTTGAGAAAATGCTTTCCCCAATGTGTTAATGTTTTCTTGGTGTTTTTTGTAACGTTGTCCATATTTCCTACCGTTTACTCAGGTAAATTAAATATCAGCTCATTACGTTATAATCCAAATACTCGAAAGAACTGTATTTGTATATGCAAGACATTTTATTCAGATATTAAAAGGACGGATGAAAACTTCATAATTTCTCAACCATACTTCACCCCTGTTACGTGTTTCCTCACCTTCAACCTTTTTGCAATGTTCGGAAATATGATTCCAGGATTGGTGCAATGGGTATGAACTTTGTTTCAAGTACACAGACGTAAAGATACTTTCAATTCCAATACTTTCATTATAATTTTAGCCAGGTCCAAAATACCTATGGATTCCTATCGTTATGCGGTTTCTCTTCATCCCTTTCTTCATTCTGTGCAACTACCAACCACTATCTTATACCGTAGTCTTCTTGCCATCCTTCATGTTTTCTGATTGGGTTTACTGGGCTGGAGGAGTTCTACTTGGTCTTACAAGTGGCTATTTTAGCTCTTTAGCCATGATGTATTGTCCGAGGTAAGATGCATTCGCTTACAAGTTGATATTAAACTCCATCGACAGCAAATGATGATGCAATCTTTACATTGCCGTTTTAAGATCGGTTGAAAGTGAATATGCTCCAGTTGCTGGGATGTTCGGTGCAGCTTTCCTCATAACTGGAATATTTGTAGGGATCAACTTTTCGATACTCATCCCCGAGTTCGTATCTCGTGTTCCGTTAGGAAACTAAATCTTTTCTAGCAGACGTCATTTTGAGATATGCAGTTTTTTTTATCGAAACTCAGATAATTTTTTAACACAGACAATCTTGCAACTTGGGTTCTGCTTTGTATCTGACAAGCAATTAATTAATTTAAGCAGCGTGTATGTATGCAACAAAATGACAATTTAAGTATGATTATTGGCTACGTGAAACTATATGGACGTGTAATAAATTATAATAGTTGCATACAAATTAGAAAGATTGGCTTACAAGAAAATGACAGTGGGTGTGTTGTCAAAACAAATAACTTTAAATACTACTTGCTGTAAGTTCCTACTGCGGGTTGTTGAGTTTAATTAAATGAGTAGTACATATTTATATATTTCCAGTGGATAAATTGTTTTCAATATAAAATTTATTTATATTATTCTATACTTGAAGCTTCACACTGAGGTTTAGTATTATATAATTTGTATTAGTTGTGAAAAGGAAACAAATTGCATTTGTCTTAAATCAAAGTAAGACCATTCTTTAATCCATTTGGACTTCTTAAGTGCTTTAGCTAATGACTTTAATGACAGTCTAGTCTAACATATTTTACTTTTAGCTTTACTCTGATTATGGAAGTTATGATATGACAAGTTTTTCAGTTGGAACTGGACCGGTAGAGAAAACTGTGAACAGGCAGAAGCTTTCATTTATGTTCAGTTCTGAAACTGCTAATTAAAGCTTTAAGCTTACCTAGTTAATATTAGAGATAATATACATTACTTTTTAATTCTTACTCTCTGTGCTTTTTAATTTTTACGGCCTTTCGGTACCATATCGTAACCTACTCCTAATTTTATCCACCTACTTTCCTCTGAGCTGGGACTGACTTCTTTTACGAATACAAACTAGCAGACTTTGTGACAAAAAGACTTATGTGAAGATAATAAGTAACTCAGCTACTTAAGATTATCGCAGAAATGAGCCAAATTATAAACTACTACTAGTCTATTGATTTAAAATAAGGATATAAACTGTTATTATGTCGTAATGAAGTCATAAAAGTTAAGCAAGATGAGGGTCAGAGTCCAGAGTTTGAAAAATGATTCGGGGTCTTTTTCTAATCCCATCAATGCAGAGAGACTCTTAATGAACCAAATGAAGTCTTCCTTCTATCTCTTGCTGCCTATGAAATATATGTTATAGATATTGCTTATTGCTTGACAAAGCTTATGGACACCGATATACAGAAATACAACGTAGCATTACAGTCAATTGTAAATGAGGTGTTATTTATGAAGCTGTAGGAAATTAGTGAGTTTTGTATGATCATGTATGCATAGTAATGAAGGTAAAAAAAAGCATTGTAAATTTCTATTCCTATCAATTTATACTTGACATCAAATATTGTTAGTTAAAAAATATGAATTGGTAACATGTAATTACAGATTTGGTGACATTTAAATAAATAATTGAAATAACATTCCTGGTATGACGGGCTTAACTTTCACATATGTATTATCTTTGGATTTTTAAAGCAGACTTCCTACTTTTAACAAGTAGTCATGTTACAGTAGTCGTATGATAATGATGCAGCTTTGCCAAGTTCCTAACATTTGTCCTAGTCTTATTAGTGATATAAAAGTATGGAGTGCATTCTTGTAAATTGAAACCACAATTGGGTCCAATGAGGTCAAATTCACCATGAAGAAGAACCTAAGTAAGGAACGTGTAGATGAAATGCGTTTACGATCAATTTTCTTTAACAAATAGGCCCTTAGCCAAAAATCTGGTTTAAGGCTGGAGATCCTATTACTATTTAGATAATGTCTTTAATGCTGCATGTGTTTTAAGTGAGAGAATGATTACGTTGAGTAGGAAATAAATTAATCAAAGTTTAAGACCTTGTGGCCTTGGTTTTATATTTAGGAAAGCGAAGTTCGAAGTTGTTTGGCCTTACATAAATATTGAATCTTCACAGTCAATCTACACAGAATACCAATTCATATTCATCGCATTACAATTAGTTTACAGAATGCAAATTTATTTCAACTTTCTGATAGCAAAACTCCTAAGCTTTCTCCAGCAGGCAGGAGAGGAAAGGAAAACCTTACAGAGAAAGCTGCCAATTGTTCATTAAAATTAGGCTTAGCTATGTTCTTGTATGCTTATAACTAATTTCATTTCGCTCTGTTGTACTGCCGAGAATTATTGAGAAGAAAAAAGGTGTACATAAAAACACATAAAAGGTGTAAAATGTACATAAAAATCCGTTCACTCTATCCCAAATATCAATGTCTTTATCGCCCCAATTGCTTAGCTGCTTGAATCTTGTATCGTAACGTAGCTAAACGTTAACCGTAGCGTCACCCTTTCCATTGATAAGCACTGGAGCAGCAGGAGCTGTCACAAAGGTCCATTCTCCTGCGGCACTAGTACTTAGAAACGAAATAGGGATTTGTGTCCTTTTGCGACGTGTTCTCCAACTGCTTTTTCCGTTTCTCCATCAAGGCCAGAAGGTGATTACAGACATTTAATCCCATCCTCTGTAGAATCTTAAGATTCATCTGTCTGTCTGTACTTAACTTCTGCTACTGTCGTGTTGTTCTCTGCCTGAACAGAAGGAGACGATCGGATTTTGAAACCCAGATACTCTAGCAAGTAGCAATGAAGAAACACTTGTTGGATTCCCGAATATGTGGCCTCGGCAAAGCGGTTGCTGGTTAGTCTGGTCTGCTGTTAAGTTTGAATGGAACTGACTGTTACCAATAGGAATCCGACCACGTCAGCCTAAGGAGACAATGACATAACAACGGAACGGTCCTTGTTGACTTTCTCAGTAGCCTTTCGTTAACTATCCTTCCATTCCTGGTTAAAAGTGGGTTTATTCCTTCCATTGCGTAGATTGAAAAATTCTTATGAATGTGATGCAATTTAGCCCCGATACGATGCTAGTATTTAATCGGATACTTTGAACGTTGTGAAGCATCGACGACCGTTCCAGTTCTATCGTTGCACACAGACTGAAACAGAATGACCGAAGAATGATGTCTCCGATGAATATTTGAACTAACAAAAGCAAGCACTCCTTACACTTTGTAGCACTACCCCCAGTTAAAAACACAGGATGTGACCCTTACTTACTTAATACAGTAGAATCCACCGAATGATGGTTACAAATGAAAGTAATAATGATGATGATGATTAATAAATGCTTCTACTTCTATTCTCTCAAAATGTAGACCATACCATCCTCATCATTCTCTACATGTTGCTGCTGCAGATCTGCTCTGATTTTTAAGCTTTCATCTTCAACTCCCTTTCTTTAGTAGTAGACTTCAATAATAAATCCTTACTACTTCCTTTTTTCATCTACTCTTCAATTGGTCTCTATGAGATGATTAAGAGGCTGCCATCCTCCTGATGACATGACGAGGCTTACAGTGTCACATTTACTTTTACCCTTCTCATCGCAGCAAAGCAATCCCTACTTTACTATTCTTCTGCATTATGTAGTAGGGCCTGTATCACTTTTGCTAAAGTTGAGCGTAATTCTGTTTGTCGCAAATGTTTTAATTAAAACATGCGGATTTTTATGAAAATAGTGTCAATCTGTTTGGATTATCCTTCGTAACACCACCCTAGTAATGTTGGACTTCTAAAGTAATTAACTTCCGAGCAATTGAACTTCAACGATTTTAAGATTATTTTTTAGGTTACATTGTAACATAGTATCCAACTCCTTTACGCTACTGCTAGTTGGTGTTCTGGTGGACTCGTAAACCTACCGACATTGATGAAATTAGTCTTAAAATGTAGGTAATTAGCCCCTTCAACGTATAAACTTTTTAAAAAACTAAACGAAGCCATAAAAACTGATTAACTTAGCCTGGCCAGGGGACTATCAAATACCTTGGGAAGGGAACGATGGCGTCGCTGAAGAAAGATGGAATATTTTTGGACTGGACAACTACTGAATACATTGGGAAGGACAGGTTTGCTTCTCTGGGGGTTTATGAATAGTTTTTGTAATAAGTTGATGACCTTCAGGGGCCGGGATTTTGATACTAAGTTAGAGGACTGTAAATACTTTGGAAATTCGATTAAAGTTACTCGGGGGTTCGCCTTGGGTTTCAATCTAAAGTACACTGCAATATTTGCAAAGCTGGCTAGCTTCTCTGGAAGTCTAGTTATATAATAGTAACAAGTGCAAAGTGGTTGAATAAACAGAATTGGTCATGGCGTGCTGATGATGGCCAGTGCTGCGTCTTTTGCTGAAGTGCAGTAACATTGCGCTATGATGCCGTTGCGATGATGGAAATCAAAAAGGCCAATTGACGTAGACCATTCCAATGGAGTGTATGGAAAGTTGTGGACCAGCACAAAAATAATGCAAAGCAAGTCATATACTTTCTACAGTACACTAAATCCGCGTCAATAACTTACTATAATAAAAGACTCATATCTAAGTCGGTCATATCTGAAATTTCACTTATATGACGCGGGGGTTTACTGAGGATGTATTTTAATTATATGTTATGAATATGATCATGTCGCATTGGTTACAAAGTAAATTCGAAAACGATTATTGTTTTTAGTTGTGAAGAAACACTTTCCTGCCCTGATTCTCTTTTTTAACATTTAAAAACCATTCTCTAGGGGCTTAGCGTTAGTACTAATTTAGTTTGGTTGCAAGCATGTTAGGATTTGCGAGCTGGATGGATAGCCACCAGACCTGGAGCAAACAGATGTACAGTTTGAAATTGGATAAGTCCTCAGTATTTAGTACGTTGCGTTGCGTTGTACGTGTCTCAATCTCGATAACATTTTTCTCTAACTCTGTCTTAGAGAATTTGTTTTTTATTTTATATTTACTGCAGTTTGCTACAGTTTTAATGGGTAAATAAATACCTAATATTGCATTATAGTTAATTCAGTTTCGGCTATTTGACTTATACTATAATGGAGTGTGGGCAAAGACAGATCTCAGTTTCTGTAAATGTAATTTCCAATCCTGTTAGTTATTGGTCCTTTGCGTTTGACTGACATTCCATTCCATGCGTCTGCCATCCTTTAACTTTTTAATTGGATATAATTTGCTTATTCAGGAGAGTTTCAGGGAGTCTGGCGTGGCAACAATAACTTGAGAGCCTCTAATACACAATGCATCAATAATGTAATATTCATGTAGGGTTCCAATTTTACTATTAGGCGAAATTTTATGGACTTTGCAAGTCACAGATTTTATTACTTATTTTACTGATAACATCAACGTACTGAATTTACTCGTACATAACTTAAACATTCTAAAAAGAACTAGCCGATTACCCGATTAAATCGGGTAATATTTCATGTTTTGATTCAAAACATGAATCTGCTCCGGTCCGTCAAGAAGCCTACTTCTCCGCTCCTGTAGCAACCCCACCCAACTCCCTTATTGCAAGCTATGCATATTTCCATCCACCTGAAGCCGATAATCATTTACAATCCTATCCATTAATTTCGACAGCTGGTCCCGATTTCCAATAATTGCTAAAGACACAACCTGCACCCCGATAGTTGGGTATTAAATGGGGTCGTGTCTAAGGACACCAAAAAGGTTCCATACTCCCAGGCAAGCCGACGCCGTCGATACGAGACCCCTTCGCCATCACTTTTGACGGTCGATTTAAGTCTTAATAAGACCTGAGTTCTCATATCCATACATCAAACTACCAACTTCTTTCTGACAGCCTACCCGTCTTTTAAAGACTACTCGTCTCTCCTGGCAGCTTACCCTTCTTTTAAAGACTACCCGTTCCTCTTATCAGCCTACTATTTTATTAAAGTCTACCTATCCCTAAAGACAGCCTTTTTTACTTGTCTTTTAAAGACTACCTGTGCCTCCGGAGTCCGGACACCCTACTCGAATTTCAATACACTTATTCAACATCTCCGTGATTTACCGACTACCTGTTGTCTCATCTGACAGCCTTGTCAGTCTAATGAGTCTACTTCCTTTTAATTAGATCTTCTAGTTGAACTAAAACACTAAGTTAGAATCCATCCCATACAAGTAAGAAGTAATGTTTTTTCTAAATTTGGAATTCCAATTGAAAAATTACCGTAGAATTTACAATTTATTTTTTGTGCACCCAAAGCAAAGGTAAAGGCAAGGTTAAAACTGTATTCCAGTAAAAACTCGAAGGAGAATTTAGAAAGCAGTTCACATTGTCAATTGTGACATACAACCAAACATACAAGCACTTTGGGACGTTTTAATAGGAAGATATTTCAAATTATCATGAAAATAATGCGCAGTTATCCTACTGGAGAAACATGTCACTTTAAGATATCGACTCTGTTACTGTGTTGCGCTGTCTTGCTTTTAGTAATCTTGTAAACTTTCCAGGGGTTAAAAAAATTTGGAAACAACCAGTGACATACTGCAGACAGTAAGCCAGGATTGGTCCGGCCAGATTCACAATTTCACAATTTTGCAATCGTCAATACTGTTAATGTGCGTATTTCATGAAGAAACGGGATGCTAATTGCTAAGGGAACAGCAGCCACGGAGGATACCTTGTTAGCTTAGGGTAGAATGAAAACTATCTTTTAATAAGAACATCATTTCACGATAATTATTTATGAAAGAATGCTCGTCATGTCCATCCAGTCCCTGAAGATATTTGCAAAAGCGAAATAAAATGCGTTGCTTCCAGTTCACGGCAGTGAATTGAAGCAATTGCCCTAAACAAATGCTGAATTAAAAAAAATTGATTTACTGAACGTGCATCGTAGTTTTTCTAGTTTATTTTATCAGAAATGGTCATCCGAACCAAAGTACAAGGGGATTGGAACTATATAAAAGCAAGATTAAACTCAGGAAACCTTTGTTAACTACTTAAAAGAAGTTACTCTAAACTGGTGGCTCGTGGCGTCATTGTGGATAATTATGTATACCCTTGCCTTGATCGTTCCACGACAAATCTCCAGTATCATCATCATCATCATACGGATTGAGAATTGAGGGTGAAAAATTCTGGTTCTCACCAATGCAATGCTAAATACATTCACTATAGTCAATAGTAGACTTTCAATAGACTGGACAGACTTTCCCCTCGCCTCAACGCTTTAGTGGTTAAAATATTTAAAACTTGAAAATGCTGGGCTTGAAAAAAAATGTTTGCTGAATGAAATAGTGCTCCGCTCCCGGCTATGTTCTATTTGTATTCTTTTAATCAGTCTGTTTAGCAAGCTATCATCAGGCAGAATGAGTCATTTTTTATAATAAGTTATAAAACACATTCAGCCTTCATTGTCATGTATCCTAATAATTTTCCATGCAGACTGAGCATACAAACGCCAAATGTGTCTGAGCAAACAACTGCAGCCAATCGAAAAAGAAACCAATAAACCTAAAATAAAATGAACTCATAAGAATTATGATTCCTTTCCGTTTTAAACGATATTCTCCAAGCACATCTACTTTTAATTGTAGGATAGTTACCTAAGCAGCCGAAAAATGATAGTAATTCCGTGACATTCATTTGTTACAATTTATTAATTAAACTGTGAAATAAATCTTTCATATTATAATACTAAATCCTTTCGAGTACAGATGTGGATGGCGGATGCCCTTTCGGAAACATGGGTACCTTGAGGTTTTGTCCTGTAATTTGTTTCCTTAATGAATTTGGGGTTGGGTGGTTCTTGTAATTCTAGCGATTGTAGAATCTTTGGAAGTTAAGCAATAGTGCGCGGGTGTGATATTGTAAATGCTTTCACCTGCGGCGCTACTACTTAGCCACCTTGATTCAATTTTTTTGTTTCTCTGATGAAGAATTTGCTCTTACGGTCTACATCCTCGTCCACGTTACTTCGGTTCTGATGCTTGAATTGATGTTTCTGTTGGACCAGTTTAGAAAGATTAACACAAGTAATTCAGGTATAAATAAAGTTAATACTTTTCGGATTTTTATTTGCATGAGCATCCACTGCAAGTCCACTTAACACTGTGTCAGTCTGTAATAAGAAGATAGTCTTATTTAACTTCTTAAAATTAATACTACATAATAGACCTTATTTAACATAAATGTGCTTTTGAACAACCGTTGTGGCCGTTCTTTTGTATATGAAAAGCAAAGGTGTAAATAATTAGTAAACATTAAGCATTACCCTTGTTACCGACTAAGTACACGCATAAAACCAGGAATTTACTAAGCCCATTTCTTCAGCTAGCTTCTTAAATTGATGTAGCTTTTTCTTACAAACTGACACAATTAAAGTCAGTCCACCTTACCTCAATGGGATGAAAAAATCAGTCAAATAGTTTTCCTGCATTGAAGATAAAAATGTAAACAATTATATACTATCATGTTTAATAGGTTTTCTCTTTACTAAATCTCAAACGTGTACTTTGAGAGTATTTATTTTCAAGAAAGCTATACAATTTTGCAAATGCAGCTATGGTGAGTGATTTTATGCATGATTTCCTTGTTTATGTATTTCTAACACATTCAAAGCCAAATATTATTCCAGTATTTTTCTCAGAATAGCTTATACAACTTATCTGTTGAGGCTTTTGATTCAAGCAAATCGCCTTTCTTCTATGCATTTATCTTAAGGAATTGGCGACAGCATTATGAAAGCTTTTTAACATATGAAAAAGGTCTATGCAAAATTCTTCAAGTAAGTTTCCTCCCCTCTGTAACGAGCAAATTCGGAGATTTCAAAGTTTATAATATATATATGTACATTTAAGTGCACAAGCTAAGCTGTCAGTAAATATTGTATAAAATGTTAAATTCCCATTCCCATGTATTACAGAGCATGCAACAAAAATGAAATGTACTGGTTCATAAAATCTAAATGCAGTTCAAGGCTTGATTAAGGCAAATGCTGTGAGTTGACTTTTTTTTTAATCCAGTCTTCCCTCTTGAAAAAGCATACTTCTTTTGCTAATACCTAAATGTTATTCAGATAGATATGCTGCTATTCATCTGATTAAGATACCAAAAACCCTCCACCAACCAACCAGCCAGTACTTGCAGATGAACTATAGTATTAGTCAATGATGATGCTATTATTGCTATTATTATTACATGTAACAAAACTTTTTCCATGAAGCTTAGACAGATTGAGATTGAACTCCATTCACCAACCAACTAGGATTTGCTAGATGATACGTTGTGTTCATTTAGGTCATGGAGGAAGGGTCTCATTCTTTCATTCTAGTTTAAAATGAGCCAAGAATATTCAGCGGAGCAGAAGTGATTTTAGTTCCTACTGGTACATGTCAATCAATTAAAAAATGTACAGGCTTATGAATGGGTTTACCTAGTATAGTTCTTGTTAAAACAATAAATAACCTTAACCGGTCTCTCTATAGTCAGTTATAACCTGGTATAAGAAACCAGAAGTAAAACTAATATCTTCCCTCTGTTTGTGTAGCTTTTAATTTTTTTAAACATTTGTTTTAGATTAAACAGAAAGCTTGAAGATAGTATTAACTAATATTATTATCATAACGGTATAAAGTAGGAAATAAATGAGAATGTTCTATACCTTCAGACTGTGCTGTAATGTAATTGGATGATCGCCGACAGGCGTTTTTATATAGAGAGATGGATATGAAGATTGGAGAAATGTAGAAAACGATCTTCCGATTGGATTGGAATCGTAAGGGTTTGGATCTCAAGCTTGTTCTAAGGAGACGACGGGTAAAATCCGCGTTGTTGGTTGGTAATTCACACAACAACCAACCGTTTGAGGCAAAAAAGAACAGAACAATTGACGAAGTGAGTTGTACAAAACTCACCTGTAGAATGAACCGAATGTTGGAGATGCGGTTTGATGAAAAAGTAGCTGGATCCAGCATGGAAAAAGAGATATCTGACTAGAAATAAGGTAGTTATACTAATAAAGAAGTGTCATACCAATCATTGATCATGCACACCTCATCTCATCGCAGATGTGATGCGGTGGTTTGGTGTAAAATTATCTGGATTCTCTCAAACTCTCTTGGATCCTTGGTCCTTGGCTTATCTGCTTGGATTCTATCGATACTCAATACCAACCGACCGAACTGCGATGAAGAATCCACATTAAATCTATTAGATATTAATTTTGGATGTGAAATGAAATTGAATTTAGTTAGATTGTGTAACAAACTGACTTACTAATATCAAACGTGTAGTTTATATATTATTAGCCAGGATTCTATCCTTTACTAGTCATCGTAGACTATTTTATCGTCCTTGGGCTATCAAAACTTTTTGCCTGGCATTATTTATTCCGTTTACGAAATAGTATTAAGATGATGAAGAGTATACAAGTGTAAGCGTGGTTAGAACTTTGTATTTTGTCCATGTCATTCTTATGACTGCATACGTTAAATTATATTACTCAATTAAAGTTCTTATTTAAAAATAATATAATACCCATTTTTTTTAAAGAGATAGAAACTGAGAAGAATTTTGATTCTTGTATTCGAAAAACTTAAACTTACAGAAAGCGAGGATGGCAACTAATTGTGACCGTCTTATCTCTAAAAAGGAACTGCAGACTTTGCCCAAGAAACTACCACTATAAACTAAAATTTCTGAACTGTATTATCTCAAATTGTAAGTCCCGAATTAACTGCATGGTAGGCTGACTAGTATTTTGATGGTTCTGAAAGCTGGAAGAATGAACGATGAAGTGCGTGTCGCTAATGTTAATTAGCTCTGGAGTGGGGAAGCCGTGTTCACTGCCTCAAGAAAGACCCATTTACTTTCTACCTGAATCCTTAATTATTACTCTCTAATCTATAACTTCCTATGGAAGCTCTTCTTCTGAAATATTTACCAATTTTTCTATTGACAATCAGTATTTCTATTAAGCGTTGTAGATGTCATTAAAGCCCCGTCTTCAACAAATGGTTTGAGGGTTCTACCTAAGCAGTATGCAAGTAACCAGATCCACTATCGTTGACTTTACTGGAGCCAACTACATGCTAATATGCAACCACTATTTAGTATTTCCATGAGAAGTAATAGTAATATTAAGAAAAATGAACAGGACTTCCTGATGAGATAAATTGCAGCTTGCAACTTGCACAGAAACAAATAGGGGTTGTTCTTTCCATCCATCCTAGGGTATTAAATAACTTATCCGGAGTCACAAATCTATCAGGTACTTTTTTTTCTCACATGGTACTATTTTATTTAACGAGCCTTGAGCATCAGCCAAACGTCCGAGCCTAAATCACCATAAACGGAGGGGTTATGATAATTAAAACTACTGAAAAGGCTTGACAAACAGTTTATCCTTTATCTTAATATGAATCGGATGACCGCATGAGAAACTGACTGGTTAAGTGACTCATTCATTATCATTAGCAACCCTATTCTCATTATTTCTCCAATTCTATCTTCACATTGAAGCAAAAGGGCTAGAAGAAGAGAGCCAAAAACATTTATATCCAAGCTTTAGATCCATTCTCCACAATTTCAGCCTTTCACAAGTTTCTGCTATATCTCATTTGTGTCTAACTTTGGAAGTTATTAAGGGAAAAAGGGCCTTATGTTTCTGCATTCTCAGGCTAAATGCTACCACACCCTCTTCCCTTTATGCCGGGGGGTGCTTTGAGACAGGACATTTCTGACCGTCCAAAATCTCACTTGACATTATAAAATTATGATGGCATTATTATTCTGTCACCAAACAAAATGTGACGGATGAAAAACCCAAATTCAGCATAATTACGCTCTGATTTACCAAAAAATACTCAGAAACTAGAGAAACTTAAGTCGAAATGATGATCTTTTGCTACCTACATTTTTTAGGAAAATGCAACAGACAAGGGATTGAGCAAGCATTGATCTTCGGAGCAATAAGAGATTAATTTAATTCTTTACGATTTTTAATCTCTCATTTTCTCACTATAATTTGCTTATTTCTTTATACAGAGAAGGAATCTTTAGCTGTTTTGCTAATTATTTATTTTAACATTATTGCTATTCAGCTTAGAAGGATCAGATACTGATTTTATTACTCTTGTCTATAAATGCACGGAAGTTATTATTTAATAGTCTTCTCCTGTTCTATCTATAGTCTCCATAGCTTGGTGAACTGAGCCATGATTTTTTAAGAACACTACTCAAGTTCCGTTTCTATTGAATCAATAGTGATTGAAAAAAAAATGTGTTATTCCTATCTAACTTATGCTTCATAAATGTGTCCCTTGGTCATTTGATAAGAAAGGTAGCTGTGACTTGGATACGCAGTATGGAAATAGTAAGTCGACGAACATGCAACCATCTTCAGGTGAACGTTAAGCTGTTAATAAAAACATATCGAAAAAAATCATACCCTTTTGCCAGTCGTGCTCGTGCATAAACAAAAGGTTCTAGAATTGTTTTACTTCGAAGTAGAAACTCATGCCGAAAAACAATTTCACTTTTTATGCACTGAATTTTTGTGTCTTGAATAAAGTAAGATTTAAGCTTTGTTTTTCAAACAGGGCCATTACATACCATGTACATTTTTATTAAATTGCATTGCATATTTGCATGGTATTAAAATTGGAACATTTTTCGATCATCGTCATAAAACCTCACAGAAAAATTTGCAACGACGGATGACTGCCGCACTGCATCTGTAATGAGCAGAGGTGTGTAATAAAAAGTTCAGTGAAACTTTATACATGTGCAAGCTTATTTTACAAACAGTCGTTAACAAATGAATTAAAATTCCACCATCATTGGCCTGTTTCATATCTTCAATATAATGCACAGCTTCTGTACTGATCTTACTGAAACCGATGGCATCCATCCTAAGCAGTGTTATTCCATACAAATGTAAACTTGTGTTGTGTGCATGTGTTCCCTACCGAATGGACTATCAGCTAGAAAGTTAAAATCTCGTTACTGCATTCTGCTTCTGCATCCGACGGTTCTCAAAATAAGGGTTTGATGGACAAGGGATGGTGAATTACAGATATTCCAACTTGTGAACGAGCCAATGAGCAATGTCAAAAGTTAAATGCCCATTAGAACGGTCACAAATCACACGGTATCTGCATTTACCCCAAGCACGTTTGTGACTCACAAGAGCAACATTTATTTAACCATTTGTTAATCCGATTCCATTCACTTAAGTCGTCTAGCGAAGACACAAGTGAAGCCATCCTAGCAAATTCCAACCAATCGTCTTGTTGATATGCAGAGCTGAAAAAAGGACATGCAAATTATCAAGTCAGTACCAAAAGTGTAACAAGGGATGCTATAATTTGCATTCAGATAAACTGGCTGAACTTGATCTCACTTTTAACGCCTTTTTGTAGTTTCTAAGTATGGCATTTGACAATTTTAGCTATCCATCCCTGTGAATGATATTGACTCGCTATATGTACTAAATCGTTTCTCGTGTGTCAATTCTCAAGTAACATTTCAGTTCAGGCCTGCGAAGGTTAATGTATCCACTTTTAATGCACGTAAGCATTGAAAAACTTAAATCTAGATAGTAAATAAAACTGGAAGACTTTAACTAGGTAAACTTACACATACTCTTTCTTTACCTGTCCAGGTGACGCAGTGTCAAAGTTAGCATAAAATAACGGCCAACTAATTCCTTTTCGATGTGCAATCAGAAAAGGTAAAAACCGAATAATTAGTTCTCATGCAGTCTGCAATTGCGTAAAGGACTACGTACTAGTGTTAGGTATTTGCTGCAAAATGGAACGTTCCAACACCGGCGTCTGTCTAGAGCTACGATCGGCCATGGAAAGAAATGTTGGCGAAAGTGATTGCGTTTTCTGAGGCGGAGTGTGTCTGGATTTGGATTGATGAAACAATTTGAGAGAAGTATCAAACCACAAATGAAACAAGGAATGAATAAAAATGTTCCAGCTATGCATGCATGCATGCATGCTTGAGTCAGTCAGACTCCTCTCCATATGGCACAGGTGTTTCCTTGATTGAATATTCATCATTCATATACTTAACAGGAACAGACACTCACTCTCAAACGCTTCTTTTTAACCCTTTGCTTCATGCAGAGAAAAACCACCGAACGAGCTACTTCAACCACTTTCTGCCCAATCTATTATGCGTTCCATGAGTATTAAAACTTCAGCATCATGGAACAATCCGTAATAAGTTAAAGTTATTAAGGTTAATACGATATAGTAATGGGGATTTAGTCATACATAGCTCAACAGGGAGGGCAACATCATAATGTAACTTCAATTTTTAATTCATTCGATATCAATTTTATTAGTGGTTAAATGTCTACTTTCGCTAGCTGCATATGTAGCAACCATGTAGTGAAGTTTGCAGGTACAAAATGCTCTACTAGCCCTCCCTCATTGTGCTAGAAAACTAATAACTTGGTCTGGTAGCAGTAAAGAATTATTAGCATTACTTAATAGAAATGGACTGCTCTTAAGTTTTATTTTAACTAGAGTTTTATGCAAAGTTTTTTTACATAGCTTTTCATGACAAGATTATGTGATACAGCTATACACACCTATTGACCTATTGGTAGAAGGTAAAAGGTGTTTATTGATGCATAGGACACGCAACTGGACGATGAACGCTGCGTAGTATTTTGCTAGAAGACATTGTACTATACTATGGACATAGTAATCCGGGTATAGAGTTAGTACTTTTTTCTAAGTAAATGTTAAGAAATTAATGAAGATTTTAACTAAATGCATCTATGAATCTTAAAGTTTCCTACTTGCTTACTGCTAGTGAGTGAACTACACAGATCATGTTTATTAAGAACAGTCTCACTGGAAGGAGTTTTTTTAGAGTTAACATTTCTGCATACCAATTAATGCTTGTTTTGTATCATTAACACTTACTTCAGTCATCTCATACATCTACCAATCTAGACCGTATGCAATGCATTTGAAGGGGTTTAAAAAGAAAGAAAGCTGGCCTCCCAGGTATTCTGTCATTTAAGCCGTATAGGCCCTTATATATATGATTTTTACAAAACTGCCAATTTAGCATTTGTCACCTTTTGTTGGTGGAAGTTCCATTAAGGTTGGGTATTTTGGGATAAAAGTAAAAGTTGTCAAAAAAAGAACTAAGGTTTTCAGAAGTATTGGTCCTTCGCTCTACTAAATCATGCAGAGTTGTTAGTTGTTACTACTGTTTTTTATGCCTTGTCGTCGAAACTTGCATTCTTATTCATGCTTAAGTTGACCTACTTTGAGACTTTTGAGACAGATTAGATTGGCATCAAAAATAAAAGGTCTTTAGCATGATAAGGACTCATCACTCATCAGGTTTGATAAAATAATGGTGATTTCGTTAATCCGTCCATAAACCAGAATTGTGTTACTAATAGTACTGAAAGGGAGCAGATACACAAACACAGCTAGAGAAAAGATGAGTAAAGGATGGAGGTTTTTCTAGACATCAAAATATCTTTGTCTTTGACAGCAAGCTAATAGCTTCGTAGCATTAAAAGAGGCCATAAACAAGCCTTGTCTCAGAAAAAGAGAATACTTGAAACTTATTTTTTATTTTGAAATCAACTAAACTCAATTCATTGAGACGAAGAAATATAAATCATGCAGAGACAAGGTTTGGAGATAACAAAACTGGATGGAAGCATTCAAACAAACATATTGTTGTTTGCATTGAGTTGCACAATTGAGATTTGTTCTTTGAGATATAAAGATGCTTGATGCCTTATTTTTCGATGAATTATTGAACCTTTTAGGAGGTTTACATGCCGATTTATATGGGGATTTACATTAATACTAATATCTATGATCCTGTTGGATGCCACTTGAGTCTAAACAGAATTAATTATCATTTTAAATTTTAAAGTGAAAATTATTTGAAGAAGATGTTTTATGCGGCGACATTGGCAAATGTTCGAATCCAGGCAAGGACTCTGTGAACCTCACGTTTCAGCATAACATGAATTTCTATATATTGAACTAGAGGGCAATCATCGTTGTCAATATGGTAAACCGTTTCAATCAACGAGGATTTAAAGATACTAAGATTCTACATGTACCAACCGTTTCCCCGTTGGTGGATGATAATTGATAATATAAATCCGATCCGTATGTGTGAAGTTAGCTTTTCACGGTTGACAACATTTTTAGAATAATGCGAATGTTTTTAAAAACAGGAATCTTAAGTCTTATTTTTACGAAGGTTAAAATATCAGCAATAAAAGATTTTCTTATAATAAACGTTAAGGCTTACATACAGGTAATACATGGAATACAATAAATATCTACGCTAATTAGCAAATAATGCATAAACTCTGATGGGGCATGATATTATTCTCTATTTTGAAGAATTAAAAATAAAAATTACGTTAGTTGACTACAAGTCTGATTTAAAAATATAACTTTAAGTTCAAAATACCTTAAAATTGAGATAAGTATCATGCATACACGATTATGATAAATTATCACAGACATTCATTCATGCAAGGAAGACGCATAAATGTAATTATTATTTTTCAGCCAAAGATTCTACCAATGAAGCTTCCAGTAGGGTTGGGTTAATACATCGATGTATAGAGCTTGCAAGAATTTCATCCAATAAAGAATACAAGAAACTGAAAGCATAAAAAAGTGTGGCACTTTTCATAGAGTAACTTACAGTTAAAATAAAGATAATTTGAATTAAAGATTTAGTATACCCTTCATTATTTACGAAACGCCATAAATACAACTGCAAATAATGAACATCCACTTGTATTTGATGCAGTCCATATTTGCACATAGTCTTCTGACGAACAAACTCCAAAAGAGCCTGCGAAAGAATCAATAAATGTTACACAATTATTGGGCAGGTGCTAGGTTTACTATTTTTAAATGTCTAGTGTAATACCCGTAGACCTATTTTCACGATAGCCATCAAGATTTCACTTTTCTGCAGTTCTACGTGTCCAAAGACTTCCACCTTTTCTGAAAAAAGCTTTTGAATATTTGTTGTCATATTGGGATCTAAATTAGACCACAATGACTGCCTTGAAGGACCCTTTCCTCCTTGATTTGTGCTACACAAAAACGCTAAGCATTATAAATGAAAGTTCAAGTTATTGAAACTGGAATCGTTTATCTACCTGCAAGAACGTCTGGAGGAATCAGATGATCTTTCACTTCTCAGATATGAGGATGAATCAGGATCAGGAAATATTGAATCTAAAACCTTTTCTAGCCTCGTTAAGGCATCTATAACTTGCTTCATTTCTGATTGAGGTCCAACCGGATCCTTGCTTAGCGTCATTAGATCTTTTTCAGAAGATGCAGTGTTCATAAACTACAAGAGAGAGAAAGTGACATATTAATAATGTAATACACGTCTTCAAGTCAATTACTACCTGCCTAGTTAGTGTACCAAATTTTTAAATGCTCACTTCTGCTATTTGATTTCCACGAAAAGACACAAATTCCTTTACTAGAAGTTTGGCAGTAACATTCAGAGCCACTGTTATATCACAAACATTTGTCAATTCCCACTGTTTGTGGCGTTTGTCTCTCTTAACATCAAATTCTGATTCAACAGAATTGACCTGATTTTATAAGAAACATTAATGAAAATTCAATTAGAGATCAACCATGCATGAAAAAATGTATAGCAAGACTAACCATATACTCTACCGTGCCTATTTCGATATCCAAATAAAGTTTGGCAAGTAAAAGCCATGTTAAGTTATCATATCTATTATCTGACACAAGAGATTTTCCAAAATCTGCTAAATACTTAAAAGATGCAACAACCAGACCCTCTCTCACACAAACGACAGCCATTTTCTGCCGAAATTCAGAATGCTGAGCAAATTGAAGATCCTGTCTGCAAAAATCCTGAAGTTTGTTCAAACTGGACTTCATTTGTAAGACAAGCGTTGCTAAAATTGATCCAAGAATCTCCTGAGATGAACCTGGGTGGCTTCTAAGCTCAGCACTTGAATCTTTTACAGCCTTTTCGAAAGACTTTTTAATACGACATAAGCTCATGTCAGCATCCTGTTTAATTACTTTGTGAATTAAGTTTAATCCAATCCTAAAATGAATAAAAATCGCTTGTATGACAATTGTTTGCAGCAAACTAGTTCAGGAATAATAGTAGTTTCTCACGAAGAAAAATCTGTATTTGGTACAAGAATTCCTAAAGATATTAATCGACGATAAAGTCTTTCCATAGACTTTATTAATTCTTCTCTTTGTTCAGATTCCTGAGGATTTAAGGACTTCACTTCAGATAGTAATCTATCTTCCATCACGAAGAGAAAGCCATGCATCAAACTTTCTGCAAAACTTTTCAATCGTTCTTGAGATCCAAGTCTCACGGATTCTTCCAACCTGATGCAGAAAAACGGTTCGATGTTAGTAAGCTTTCACAGGTAACAACTTAAGTATAAGCTTAAAATGTACAATCAATTGTTTTAACTCTTACTCCGTGGTCTGAATAAATACTTGCGAGAATGATGCTATAACAAGACTAAGGTTGCTGACGAAAATTCCACAACCCAATTCCATGAATTCGTCTAACGGAACCTATTATATATTTTACACTTCTTCAGTCAATCAGGTAATCACTTTCAGCAAGAAAATTAAAGTTGTCAGGCAAGGCTTACGTTAGGACTGTTAGCTGTTTTAAGAGACTCTAAATTACTCTTCAATTTAGGAAAGGCGTTTTTTAAAAACCTTTCCCCAAGTTGAGAGGCAGATTCACCAAGACTCAAAAGAAGGGAAACATTTCGAGTCAAGTCTTGTGAACTTTTCTACTCATCAAACGGACAAAATGATATCACAAATATATTTAAAATACGGGATTAATAGACATTACCTCTTCATCTTCGAAATCACTACATAAATCCTCCCTAATCCGCACAACTATATGTTGACAGTCCTGTTTAATGGCTTCAAGACTAGGGAACCTTTTAAACTCCGTGACGAACTCCACTCCATTCAAGTAACATCTTACAGCCTTAAATTTAAAAAAATCCTTATCCTCAACTCCAAATGAAATAAAAAATGAACCCTACCTCTTCATAGTTGTTCTCCTCGCAAAATTGCTTCAACTTGTTCGGAAGTTCAAAAAGGAATTTCAGCTTCTTCAGCAAATCATGAATAGCCGACAGTCTGCTCACCTTATCCCGCTTATCCTATAAAAAAAATCCATCAATAAACTAATTTAATTATCCTGTACATCCTTCCTTCTAATCTAATGCATACGTAAAGAACAAAATACACATTCATGCAGTTTAAGTAACTTATAATAAATACTTTAAGGTTCTCCGAAACATTGGCCGAATTTTCTGTGATAAGGCCAATATTTGTGGACAAAAGAGCCATCTTATCCTCCATTTCTCGAAAGTCAGTCTTCATTTTTCTAATAGTATCCGTAGCCAGGATGAACTTATTGTAGTTTTCATAGACCAACGTCTGCATATCCGAGTCTAAATCTTGAATCTGGCGAATAAGACTGGATTCCGTTTCCATCAACTTGTTGAGCGAATACTCCTATAATACGTAAAAAAAAGTATTTCTTTAAAAACTGAAAAACATACACCAATCCTACAAGGTTTTGGGACTTCAACGCCATTTCCCTCAGACGTTTAGTGCGTTTGAAATAAGAGCAAAACGGATTATTTAAATTAATCATTGAACTTGAACTTGAACTTGATCTCACGGACCTACTGTTTAGTAACTAGTGTCAAAACCCACAAAAAGGGTACAAAACCTCAAAAAATGGTCCCAGCGCTTGGTACTTTCCATAGGAAGAAAGTGGCATTTAAGATGCTTGAAATTGGGTCAAGATCAACAAAATAGGGGTCAATGAGGTAAAAACGGCACCCTAATCAGACTAATCACCAAAGAGGACACGAACCTTTATGATTTTTTTGATGAATACATCTGGGTTGAAAGTGGTGCCATTGATGTCGTAAGGGTTGCCCCCACCAGAACAGCCCCCTCCGGAAGATGATATTTCACAAGAGGAGGACGGCAGGTCACCCATCTTCCTCCGACGCTGGGTCACAGGATGGGTCAAGGTCAAAGGTCACTGGGACAATAGGTTGTAGACATTTACTTTGTACTTTTTAGATGTAAAGTTGTTCAAACTTGGCTCTCTTCTACCTGGCAATTTGGGACGGGGAAATGTTTGCAATATGTCGCATTATTTTTACTTCATACAGCAATCTTCAGAGCCCTCCGGTTCCACGCTTTCAGCAGGACTTAGCAAGCCTTTGCCTCATTCCACTAAATCTCGTATTTATGGCTGAAAAAAGGTTACTATTGATGTTATCGATGATAAGCAATGTGTCGTTGGTGGGTGGTAGGATGTAGCGAGCTGGGTTATCTCAAAAGAGGCAAAAGGCATCATATCATAGGCTCAACCAGCAAGGGGGTACGGTACAAGGGAATATTGTATCCCCTGGAATTTTCGAAAGGTCCTATCCTTTACATGTTAAACAGGCCCCACCTAGCCACACCCTTCCTATCCTTTAATACTATTTGTACTCCCTGGTACCCCCTCGAGATTATTGTGGAGTTGGAATTTTGGAATGTAATATGCTTTTTTACGATTGATCTTTGATACTTTGGATACGAAGAAACGTCAGGTTTGGAGGGATTTCTCCGGCTTCATTGATTCTTGATTGTGGGAATTTTTTTAAGTTAAGATAAATGTTATAATGCTGAGGTAAAGTAAAGGTCTTGAGAGTTTTTTTTAAAGATGGAGACGTAATTTTGATTGATGTTGGTCAAGTTGTTACAGATTATTAAGACAATTTGAGACGATTTCTTTAGAAACGTTTTACTTTAACTTCTTTCTGTTCATTATAAAAATTTAACAATTAATTTTCTTCATAACAACAAAACGTATATGAAAATTCATCACATTATACTGCCTGGATAATACTCAAAATGACTCAAAATACACGTACGATTTCTGCTTTCCGGATATATTTCTTACACTTAGTTACACATTTAAGAAAGAATGGGTAAGGTAAAAATGTGTAGTTCACTGGCAGGCAATCACATCAAAATGCAAGTGAAAGACACATTCTAAATACGATTAAAACTCCATACTTGTCTGGTATTGAAGTTTGAGGGGAGGATCTTTAAATCTCCAACGAGTTACGTACACAAATTTAAGAGTATGATCTTTCCCGAGGAGCTCTTCATTGCACAATACATCAATCTAAAATAGTGTTGAATCCAGTTAAATTAAAATGAGCACATCATATTCCCAATTAAGTTATAACGATATATTCTGTGCTTTAAAACTTACATCCTTATACTTATCTTGCGAGTTTAGCGTCTTCTTGGCAATGTATTTCTTAAGGTGAGTTATAGTGGCAAGGGCTGAGCAGCGTATGTATTTACGTTTCAGTCCTTTTAGTGCACCATTTCGAGACTCGACACATATATTAACCTGTAGAATATAACAGTTACAGGAATTATTATGGCTGCGAAATTAACATTTTGTGAAATTCAAGCTTGAAATGGCCTATCATTTTACTGTTCTCGCTTTCTCCCCAATCAAAGCTATTTCTAGAGATTACGGAAATCAGAAACGATACTACTACCCGCTATCCCTATCCGTTAACTTAAGACGAAGTGATCATTTCAAAGGACCTATAACCCTTAAGATAAGAAATATGGCATAGCCTCTCAGTCTCGTCAATCTAGGTATATATTTTAAAGATGATCTAGGTCAGAACCACTCGTATGTTCGTAGTACTACTTTTCAACTAGTTTCCCATGTCCACCAATTATAAATATACTGGAGATTAGAATATCAATATTTCAGGTACATAAGAAAATGGACAAATACCTGTTCGTCTAAGCGGTGGTAATCAGATTCGGTATGTTTGGTTTCTTCTGGAACTGCTACCCCGTCCGTTTCGGCTATATTAAGAGTACCATCTTTGGGACAAGCTTGACCTCGAGATCTATAGAAATCTCTTTCCCGTTTGAGTTCCGCTAAGTATAGAAAAGAAATATTTTAGGGCTTGCCTCCAGATACTTATAATTTAATTACCAAATCTTAACACAATTCATACTTTCTTGTAGATTAGGGACAAGTTTGTACACTATATCTTGCATCGTTCGGTCGAAACTTATGTACTGTAAGGGGTGCGACTGGTGGATCACAATTTCGCATTCCGGACACGTGTTGTTCTCTTCAAGATGCTTAACCAGGCAACTTTTACAAACTGGAAAAAAAACAGAAAACAGAACTCTAGCAGTTATAATTATAAAGTCCAAGTCCAGCACATCCTTTCATTCAGACCTTCCAAAATGAAGCGTCCTATGGTACCATAATGTTTTGAGTAGTACTTTTGTGGGATACTTACACGTATGAAGACATTCAGTGACCGTAGTGGCATCAATGAGATAACCCCTACAGATCTGACAAGTGATGTAAGGATTTAAAGTCTTCAGTTTTATTTTCCTGTCCATCTTAAACGGAAACGGATTCTTTCCACACTAAAGACAGTCAGATCGAGTAGCTAAAAATACTACACTTTTAGCTACGAGAATTCCAACAAAACCTCGCCTAGCTAACAGCTTAACAACCTTAAATACAGTGATAACACTAAAAAATAGCTTATTTTAGTAATGTACTACATAACAATTCACTTTTTTGAGATGATAAGACGATAAAAATGGATGAGGTTTGGCCTAGTAGTGGTGACAATATCCGGAAAAAAAGGGTTGAGACGCGAGACCTGAAATATAAAAAAAAAATCAAGAGATTTAAAATTCATGTAGCTTTCCACGGAGGATTCCAATTCCAACTTTACATTAAAATTCTCGCATGTGTTTAACTATTTGAGCAAAAGTAAAATAACCATAACATAAACCTTTTCGTTTTAATTCCCCAGGGTCTTTATTACTTCCAAGGAAAAATTGAAAATTACATTAACATGGACAAGATAGGGTAAATTTATACTTTTAACATGGAAAGGTAGGGGGGAATTATTCTGAGGGAGTAATTAAAACAGGAATATCGTTACCGATACATAAAAAATAACTCCTCACCTCATTTACGTTTTGGACAGGAAGACTAGACTAGATAATAATTAACAAGCTTATAGGTCGTTTATTTTGAATTTTAATTTTGAAACCTCTTTTTGGAAGAATTAAGAATATTTTACTCAGTATTTCCTTAAACAATTGTAGCGAAGCGAGCGGCTCCTCCACGGATTATTTTATGATTTAATTTTTTAAAAAGTGTCAGCTTTTTGGAGCAAATAAACGGCATAAATTGCGGCTGGAATATACCACAAATTGTTAATATTTCCTTCACAAAAACGGTTAAACGGTTCAAGAAGAGGTTAATTAAAAAGCGTAGGTACTAGGTAGGTAGAAGTCAGGATGATTTAATAAATGTTTTTTCTGTAAACCTTAACTCTAACTATCCCCTACTTTTTCTGGACTAGAAGACAGTGACAGACAGAGGTGTGCCTCTATTTGTTTTCGATTCCAATTATCCTGTTTTTCAGGGTTTATTTTTAAGGATAAATTGACAAAAATTGAAGTGATTCCCAGTTCCCAACTTCCACATGATCACATCACATCACGGCCTTTTGGAGATGTATTGATGTGTTATTTAAGCATAAAAAAAACAGGCTTTAATAATCTCTATATAAAGTTAGGAAGGAATGGATATGGGGGAATAGGATGAAGAAAGTGAGGGATAAAGTGGAAGTTGGATGGGGGTTTTTTTTTTACCAACTCTTTTGACAGTTTGTTGAATGTAGAAAGGAAAATGTAGAAACGAACGAGGGTAAGCCGGACGGAGGTAGGAAGGAGTAGTGTTGCTCTCAAGCTACCCAACTGGGTACCTTTTTTTTTACTATCTACCTACCGTATTTCCAGAAATAACTCCCCCTCCCCTTTCCATGCTAAAAATTGTAATTCTTCACCCTATCTTGCCCATGTTTAACGTTTTTTTCAATTTTTCCTTTAAAAAATAATTCCCCACGGGGGAGTAATTTCCGGGAATACGGTATCTCTTTTTCTAAACTTAGTTTTACCAAACAGTATTTTGTAGGGCGGAATTTAAAGGAATGATTTAATAGAATGATGCAGTTGCAGTTGCAAGTTTAGAAGTAGGTTGCATTGTATTTATTGGCCTTTAGTTAGTTTGAATTGAACTTGGAAGGCAAGGCTCAGGGAACAATATTCTTGATATTTCAAACCGCTTCGGATGGCATTTTTAGACGCTTACAAAATGGCAAATTAAAGTGGAATTCGTGGAGAAAGCATTAGAATTATATCACCATCAATCGTAAAGCAAGTATTAAACGTATGAAAACAAGTAAACGAGTAAGGATTTCTATCTCTTTAGCTATGTCACTTGAGAAGTTCTGCATACTTTAACTATTTTCTTTACCTATAATTTTGACATTTATCTGCGGGCTGGGTGAGTCCGACTGTGGGACTATTTTTTATTTTTGCATGTGCTGGCGCAACGCTTATCATTTTGCATTGGAGGCTCAGATATAGAGGTACTTAGCTTTGATTCAGTGCATTTGCGGCTTTAGTTGATGTTTTGAAACCCATTGTCTTTTCACTGACTCAATTAATACTTTCATGGACTAGCTAAACCATGATAACTTCTACGAATGGTCAGGATTATATGGAAGAATATAAATTCAATTAATTCCCCAGTTTTTATTCATACTTACCCAAGATATTATAAAATGTCTATCAGTATCGCTAATAAGTCCAACTGTTAGTGGACAGTACACTATTTTACTCCGGTAAAAGGCATGTGTGCAGTATTCGAATGTTTGATTCATTAAAGCTTATAAGAATGCACAGTTTCAATGAAGGTTTGAACGCTTTCTGTTGGCGTTTCGGGGTAAATTCCATGCCCCAAATTGCAAATGTAGTTTTGCGTACCTATTCGACTGATCATTGTTTTTGTATTGTTGATGAGAGATTCCTATTTATTAAAGAGAAATAACATAAGGTTTATTCATTAACCGTAATATTTCTTATTCAGTTTTTGAATATTTTACCTTATCCCCAAAAAGGGCTACAGGGTCGAGGTTCCCTTGAAAGACTGTATTAGGAATTGCTAATTTCCGTGCAACTTCAGGGTGTATGGTCCAGTCTAGTCCAACAACATCGTATCCCAGCTTACTTATCTCCTCAATAGCGTAATGAGCTCCTTTGGCGAAAATGATCTATTTTTTTTATTTATAAAGTTTAGTAACAGCAAACGAATGACATATGTCTGTGAATGATCATCACTAACTTTCCTAATAAAGGTTTTCTTACCATTGGAACGACTGGAAGTTTCTCTGCTTCTAACTTAGCTTTAGTCTCCTTTAGAATACGAAGCAAGATTGGAATGCAAAATTTTGCAAATAAGTCTGGACCCAAAAGTTCTGCATGAGATTCGAAAACCTGGAGCATCTACAACAAATCACACCGATGCACTGCTAA
Source organism: Hydroisotoma schaefferi (assembly GCA_034682405.1). Lineage (NCBI taxonomy): Eukaryota > Metazoa > Arthropoda > Collembola > Entomobryomorpha > Isotomidae > Hydroisotoma > Hydroisotoma schaefferi. Next base: position 88,023 of record JAQFZX010000052.1, on the reverse strand, counting down.
CCCAAATAACTGGTCCGTGCTGATAAAGATATCGTTATTTTTATTATTTTTATTATTTTTACCTGTGCACCTGACCTAACTTGTTCAACGAGGTACCGTATTACGATATCACAAAGACTACAAAGAAGATCTAAAGATTCCTGAGGATACATATACAGCCAGGCTTTAGACTTGGTCAGCGTCCTACTGCCCCCTCCCTCGATCATATAACTCATCAAAGTCCACTGCAAAACATAAAATGCAGTAAATATCTACCCCTCCCGTAAATTATTATGATACTAAAAATAAAAATATCCTTACTGGAGCACCACAAAATCCTAAAAGGGGTACTTTCCCTTCTAACTTATTCCTCGTCAAGGTAATTGCGGCCAAAGTTCCCTTCATTTTTTCTCGAACGTCTGCATCAAAATTTAACAAAGCAACATCCGCAGGTTCTCTAAGGGGGTTGGGCAAAACTGGACCCTGCAGAATTTGGAAATAATGCTTTCTTTACAAAACGAATCCGAAACTACTCAACTTGTAATAACTTAAAATAACACAACTCACAACACCAGGTTCCATTTTAACTACCATCCCAACCGCAGTTGGAATGACAAGAATATCAGAAAATATAATGGAAGCATCCAAATCATATCTTCGTATCGGCTGAAGCGTCACTTCACAAGCCAGCTCAGGATTATTCACCAGTTCGAAAAAATCATGATGTTTTCTAATTTCTTTGAATTCTAAAAAAAGAAATTAACCAACTTTTAGCCCTTCACTTCCTCCTTTCTTCAGACGATTCTTTAAACTTAATTATAAATCCACCACCATCGCCAAACTAACCTGGAAGGTACCGGCCGGCCTGTCTCATAATCCAGACAGGAATACGGTCCGGTTTCTCACCTCGGGCAACCTTCAAAATCGCATCATTCTTTAACGCCGGAAACTCCTATACACATTTTATAAAAACACGTTAATCGTCACCCAAAATGGTTAAATTGCGTTGTTAAAAACCACTTCCCATAATTCCCTGTACCTAGGCCGCGGTTTATGCATTAAAAAAATGATGTTCAGCAGCATATTTAACATGGGAGAGATATCCCTATATAACGTGGGAAAGATGGCATGCGGCTTAATTAACCAGTGCGGCCTATATACAGGGAATGACTGTAATTTCTTATGTTTACCATAATAAGAAGTCAGGGTCTCCGGAAACAAGCGTGTCTTTAAAGCCTTTCACCCTACAATCTCTGCAAATTAACGGTAATTAATTCTTATTTTAATAAAAGTTACACGAGACATGAATCTCTTTCTAATGAACCTCATTTAAAGAATAAGAAAGAACTGAAGGAGCAGATTGTAAAAAAACCCCAAATCCAAGGGTTTTTTCCATTGATCAAGATTGCATAAACTTGAGGAATAAACACGTGGAGAGGCCCGGGGCAATGCTTTACTAAAAACCCCAAATGACTGTAGTCTAGCTAGCTCCACCGCTACCGTTCGACAGGAATCCATGCCATGTGCGTGAAATATAAATCCGGAGAAAAAAAATCGTACTACCCGATCCCGAATTAAAAATCGGACGACCTGAATTACCCATTAAAGGTCACCAGGTCACGGGGGTTTGGCAGAGGATAGTCTAATTAACAAGACAAGTTCTTGCTTCGCATTCTTCTAATTAACCCTTGAATGGTAAGCAAAGCATGGATATGATTAGTGACTAATTGAGTGTTATTTTTTGGACTTATGCTTTTTTAATTAAAATAAAGTTAGTTAGAAGTTTACCTTTTGGGTTGAATAATAACGCTGTTTCTTCTGAATGTTGTTAGATAATGGAAGGAAAGGGTATGGAAGTAGCTGGAAGTGGACGTCGGGGTCGGAAGCGTCCGCCCTCATCAACAATTTCGGAAGGGATGGACGTAGATCAACCTGCATCGAAGCTTATCAAGTCCGAGTTGCGGAAAGTGCCGATTCCAACTCATAGATATACTCCGCTTAAGCAGAATTGGATGAAGATATTTACACCGATAGTGGAGAACTTGGGACTTCAAATCCGTATGAATACTAAGACAAGGAACGTAGAGATCAGGGCAGGGAAGGATACTAGCGTGAATAATCCAGGATTTTTGCAAAAGGCTGAAGACTTTGTCAAAGCGTTTGTCTACGGATTTGAAGTGGATGATGCATTAGCTCTTGTTCGGTTGGAGGATTTGTTTATTGATACTTTTGAAGTCAAAGATGTAAAGCCACTGAAAGGGGATCATCTTTCAAGAGCTATTGGTCGACTTGCTGGTAAAGGTGGGAGGACTAAGTTTACCGTTGAAAATGCTACCAAGACACGCATAGTACTTGCGGACTCCAAGGTTCATATTTTGGGGTCTTATCAAAATATTCAGATGGCTAAAAGGGCAATTTGTAACCTTGTGTTGGGTGCTCCACCGTCTAAAGTTTATGGAACTTTGAGAACCATGGCTGCTCGTTCTTCTGAAAGATTCTAATTGAATAGGGATGGTTACCTTTATTGATTGAAACCGTTTTCTCATTATTAGGGGAACTATGTTGAGTATGGAGATTTAGTTATGTTATATTTCAATAAATATTCTGTTTGGATACCATGCATTTTTTTTATTTTGTGTGACGAGATCATGCAACAAACGCAACCAATAATTATTCTGTACCTTTCAATCATACATCATTTCATAAATATTATTCTGAACTTAACAAAGTTTTTTTTATCATTACGATATAAAATTATCCATACTACCTTAATAATACAACATTATAACAGGTACTGAACTGAGAAGTAGCGAATGACTTTACGGTAAACAAACACCTTAACTGCTAATATCTTACCGGGTAAATCAGTCTAATCATCATGTGAGAATTAGGGCGATGCTGAGGAAGATGACTGACCGTTTTGGTCATCGTCATAAAACAGAGCTTCCCTATGGTAGAAGAGTAAGTATCCAGGGCTGTCTAAAACTTCCTCCCTGGATGCCTTGGTTATCAAATGATCATCGCACTTGAACCACTCGTATCTTGTGTGGCGGATGAAAGCATAATAATGACCTCCTTCTAGGGATCCAATGTGATTCACAACGGCATACAAAGAGTACCTATTGAGTGAATGTCTCGCATTGTGAGTTAATGATTTAACACAGAAATAATATGCGATGACAAAAATATAGGTATTTTGTAACCAACCGATAATCTGCCGCTTTATTTTGTGAATACACTTCATCTTTCGTTGATATTACTTTGTCATTGTCATGGGTGGATGTGAATGGAGAAAGGTCTAAGTCTTCTGGGAAGCGAACCCGGTTATCTATTTTCTTGTAGTTCGTTGAATGCTCGAATCGCTGCGGAGGAGTTTACAAAAAGAATTACTATACATTATAAATAATCAAACAAATAAATGTGAATAAAAAATAATAATTACAATTACAATAAGCAATATAAAAAATATAGTAAAAACTATGATTTAACAGACCTTCAGATGAAGACACAATATTACTGGTAATACTTTAAATTTTAATTGTTTCGTTGATTCTTGATTCCTATTGCAATCTTTACATCTAATCATTCCTCCAGATCCCAAGTGTTCTACTCTTGTATATCGCATCAAACATTCATCTAAGCCAATGGCAGCTTTGGGATCCGAGTTATCACCAATTATATCGAGGGAAATGTCCCAAAAAGGGTCCACCGTAATTGACTTATGCCTGTAAAAGAAATACCAGGTTTAAAATGATTAAACTCACGAACACCCTAACTGTAAGAGAAACATTATTATTTTTCAGTTTAAATTACGCTGCCTTGAATAAAGTAAAAGTTAATGACGGCTTCATACCCACAAACCATACAGGTTACGGCTGACTGTAAGCGTCCCAAAAAAATGACATCGATTACACATTTACATACACTAGTTGTGTTCGGGACTGCAAAATGTAAATGGAGGGCTTCCAGCATTGCAATGAAAAATTCATGTGCATCCTGTTGTTCGTACCCAGCTAAATGTGCGGCATTCCCCCAAATTTTATACAGCAAGTTGTGCAAGCTTACTGCCGCTTTAGAGCCGTCATAAAACTATCAGGGACCAAAACAAGTTTAACTTGCCATTTAATTTCAGATTATCTGTTCTGATCATAAATATGAATACGGTGAAATCATAACATACCTCTTGAAACAAATCGAACAAATGTGTAATAATACACGGTTTAGACTGCTTCGGATCATGTTTAAGACCACAAATAATTTTTTCAGTCATGAAAAAGTCCCGTAGAAGAGGCGTATGAATAAGCGTTTGAATGATGCAGTTCATGAAACATGTATGCCCTAGATTAACTAGGCCCCTCAAGCCAAAAGTAGAACCGGGGACCAAGCAAAACGTTTTTGGTTTCCCCGATCGCATCAAAAACTCAGCCAACGGCACGCCGACAAACCGGGTTGCCCAAGGTATCCGTCGGATATAGGCAGCTTTTTGTTCATTTGAGTGGGCTATTGCTTCGAAATCCCTGTCATACAAAATGTCTGTACATTTGAAACAATAAATTGTTCCATATGTTAAGTCGCAGACTGAAATGAAAGTAAATCAATACCATAAATTAATATTTTAACTAAAAAATGCACATGTATTTTTTAAACGACCAGAACAAAAAATAATGGCCTTTTATCAAAACTTACACAGAGGATGTCCTGTTTCTTTAAAATGAGACCGTAAATGCCCTTCCTTCATACACGCAAAATAAATACAGTGCAAACATGTGTGAAGAAATCCATCAACTTCACGACACACAAAACATTTCGTCAGTCGAATCTTTATAAAAAGAACAGACAAGTCATTATTAAAATACACACAAACATTTTAAATAGAAACTACTAAAACAATAATACCCCTCCTTACTTTTAGCTCTCTTGACCGATTCGTAACGCACAGGACAAGATTAGCATGGATTTTGGAATAGTTTTTCATCCCACCAGCCATCTTTAAGCTTTCTAAATGTTCACAAGTGGTCTTCTTTAGAACCCTTCTAATAGTCCCTGCAGGAACAGGATCGGAAGCAACTGCAACAGAAAGTAAACAATTATTAATAACATTGTATTATTTTATTGTGAAGGGAGTCAACAGTCAACAATGACTGACTACACCGCTGTTTTTCATCCGAAAACTCACATCCACACACAATTAGCAGCAAATTTGGAATTGAATACCGTATTTCCCAAAATTGCTCTCCCCCCGGAATAACTCCCCCTACCTTTCCACGTTAAAAATTTAAATTCCCCCTATCTTGCCCAAGTTTTATCAATTTTCCATTTGAAAAATAACTCCCCCGGGGGGGAGTAATTTCCGGAAATACGGTAAGTTTACGACAAGGAAACAGATAGTCGCTGCGCTTCGCAGCGAAATATAGCGAAACAAAATATAAAAAAGTTACCCTTGCTGAGTGACATTTTAAAAAATCCGAGCCAGCAACCGCAAGAAAGTCTTCTGCTGGTTTTCTTTGCTTATTCTAAACAAGCAAAAAACTTTTTCCCCTCTCCTTCAACTAGACGCATAGAAGATGCGAATTCTGACCAAATAACCCAAAATACCGTAACTTTTACGTAGTATTTCGAATCGTAATAATTCTTAGTTTTTCGGACTTTCTATAAAACCAAAAGCCCAACTGCCACACGGAGACAGGAGTTGTAACGACCTCCGGCAAACACACACTGATTGTCAAATCTTCAAATGAAAGAGGGAGCATGGACAAAATGAGTAGAGATCATCTGCGAAAGTGAGGGATGGATGCGAGGAGGATTTTTATGGAGAAGTATGATAGCCCAGGTGGGATATTCCCTCTTGGTCTCGCCACGTGTAGAACTTCAAAGAGATAGGGATACGGAGCCGTAAATTGGCTGGACAGAGGTATTGAAGGGTATATGAGATAACCACATAATAATTCCCAGGGCCTATTCGACGCTGGATTATACTGGTTCAAAGGAACGATGAATCAGACCGCACAGCCTTAAGGGCCGTATGGGGAATGATTTAACATTACGAGATAGGCTAATATACCATATGCTAAAAAGGCCGGACTGGTCCATTTTGAGCCAGGCCGAACTTTTTGTACGAAGGCCTGAACGTCCTGATAGTTTCACTTCTAGTAAACTGACTAACTGCCCTGATTCTTTCAGGATTGTTTTGCTTTTGACCCCTGTAATATATATGTCCTGCTTTTGCACATCCATCCTGACTTTTTAGGTGGAAACCTATTTTTAAATAGTGAACCTTTCCCCCAAATGAAATTAGGTTTATGAATGCGTAGTAGGACTAGCGCTAGAGTATCATAAAACTTAAAATACACGGGAAAGGAAAATGGCCGATCAAGATAAACAAATAAGTTCCATAGGCGGGCCATGGCGTTGCGTTGGAAAGCTTAAAATGTGAAGAACCTAAAGTAATTTATTGATAAAGGATCAAAAATATCTGAGATCCAGTATGAGCATACCAAGCCAACACTCTCTTAACAACCAACGATCTAAACAGGTCATAAAACGTGGACCTTTTTATCAAAATCTCTTACTTTCCCAATTATAATTTGAGCTAAAAATGCTGCTGTATTATTCATTGACTACAAGATGATAATTTAGGAAATAACGATTTTTCTCGGGAAGAGGCGGAACATTTTTACAGATTTATGTATTTTACCAACATTTAAAAACGCAAACGATTATCATGAAATAAACTTAACAGGAAATGATTATTTTAAACGAATTTGAAGAAGCTGGATACAATAATATTAATAAACAATAAATCACTAATCTGACACTTGCATCACCCATTCTTTCAGTAGAATTGTCCTCACTGCAGGATTCCGTCTCAGATTCTCGTGTTGTATCCGCGTCCTCGTAATCTTCAACAGTTGGGCGACGAGTTTCGGGTTGGGTAAAGATAGCTCGACTTCTCTCCAACCGTTTTCTGTTTGGGACGACGGAGCCTGTTTAACATGCTAAAGAAAGGGCATTTCTAAAAATCCAGTGGGTACATGAAGAAACCAGAGGTTACAATGTATCCTTGAACCCAAGCTGGGGTCGCCTATGCCTTTGACTCCACCATCGTTCCATCAATCTCAAACCCATTCCACTTATATGATGCTCAAGAAAGGTCAATTTAAAAAAGGTCAAACTGTCATTGTACATTTGGGATTTTAAGGCTCCGTAGCCCAAGTAAAAGTAGTAGTGTGCGTGAGATGTCTCTAGTGTGTGGAAGGGTTGGATCCCAACTGGAGTCTGCAAGTCGGACTTATCGGTTCCTCCAAAAAACGATTGGTAACTATTTATAGAGAGGTTCCTCGTGACTTGTGAATTATCCCTTTAATATCCATTTTGCTACGGAATATCAAAGAGAATTCGAAAGGATCAAAAAATAAATTCTTTAGAAAAAAGGGATTTCATAAATTGGAAAATATTGTTATCTCTGAAGGAGGAAACGGTGTTATGACCGCCATTTGTGCCAATAAACCCGATGAAACAGAAACAGAAGACTCAAAAGACAAAAGTGAAAGTGATGGGGGGAGTGCGAATGCAGACGGGAAAGCGGAAGCCGGGGATGATGTTTTTTATGTCCACGATGCAGGGTTGACCATCAAAATTGTTGCTCCAAATGCAGAACCTTTCGAAATCCAGGTTATCGTCGCTTATCAATAATTTAATTCGGGAAAGAGGTCGCTTTATTTGGGAATGTTGCATAATGGTAATATTTTTGAAATCGTAGGTTTCCAGCAGTGAGATTGTCCAGGAGCTTCACCAACTGCTCATGGAAAGGGAGGACACGTGCCATAGAACGTGTTTTTCTCTTCAGTTGTACAATGTAACGCTGGACAATTTCGCGGAACTTAAGAGTATTCCTGGACTGAAAGATGGCTCCGTTATTAAGGTGATCGCATCGTTTGATTTGTAACACTACGCTGGAGTTTACTGACTGGAAATTGTGAATTTCTGCTTGTTTTATAGGTTGTGGAAGAACCTTATACTTGTCGCGAAGCTCGAATCCATGTTAAACATGTACGAGACCTATTGAAGCCGTCAGACTGGGCTGACGCTTATGCAGGGACGGACTGTGCTTCCTTATCTTTTCTCAATGCGGTCAGTGGGGGAGATTTATCTGGAAAGAAAAGGGTAGTAGACTGTACTCCGCCAGATTACATCATGCCTGGAACAGCCAATTCACTTCTATTGAACCCAATACATCCTTTGAATAAGGAACATAAACCCATCTCTTGCCTTAAAGTATGTATTTGTTGGTAAACTAAAGTTTTTTTTATGGATTATTTACTGGATGGGCATCTTCTGAACTCAATTTATTGATAGGTTCTAGCAGCTTCTGGTTGGAATCCTCCTCCTGGTTATAGAAAACTACATGGTGATTTGATGTATTTGCTTGTTGTTACGCTGGAAGACAAAACCTGCCATGTTACTGCCTCTCCTCGTGGATTCTATTTGAATCGCTCGACAATGGACTTATTCGATCCACTTCCATCAGCCCCGAACAACTTCTTGAGTCACTCTTTAATTGAGCTTCTTAGTCAAATAAGCCCGGCGTTCCGTAAGAATTTCGCATTACTACAGAAGCGTCGAATGAGTCGTCATCCGTTTGAACGAGTGGCTACTCCTTATCAAGTTTACTGCTGGGTGTCGCCTATCATAGCACATAGTCTAGATGCAATACGAGCAGAAGAGGCATTTTCATCTAAATTAGGCTACGAGGAGCACATTCCTGGCCAAACTAGGGATTGGAATGAAGAACTACAATCCACGAGAGAACTTCCTAGGTCCACTCTTCCAGAACGTTTGCTTAGGGAGCGTGCTATTTTTAAAGTACATTTTTATTACAATACATTATAGTGTCCGTCATCATGATCGGGTACCCACAATTCCTTTGTCGTTAGTCGTCCCTCTGACTTTCGTTTATCCCTTGTTCTTCAGTTAGATGTAGATTTACTCCCGATCATTTTGAAGAACTGTTGTATAAAGTAAGATTTCATTATGGAATCTTTGAAAAGCAATTATCTTAGACGTCCGTTTATATTTTCATTAGGTTCACTCTGATTTCGTGTCGGCAGCAACGAGAGGGGCAGTAGCTGTTATCGATGGGAATATTATGGCAATTAATCCCGGAGAAAGTCACAAGATGCAAATGTTTATCTGGTCTAATATTTTTTTCTCTTTGGGCTTCGATGTAAGAGATCACTACAAAGAGCTGGGTGGAGACGCAGCGGCACATGTAGCTCCTCGGAACGACCTTCAAGGCGTTGCAGCTTACAATACAATCGATCTGGAAGGATTGTACACTCTTGGAACAGTAGTCATCGATTATAGGGGATACAGAGTCACTGCACAGTCTATAATACCAGGAATATTGGAGAGAGAACAGGATCAATCGGTCGTATATGGATCGATTGATTTTGGAAAAACAGTTGTCACTAATGATAAGTACTTAGAGTTGTTGAAGAAAGCTGCACCGGGGTTGAAAGTACTTCCTCACTATGTTTCAAACGAGAAAGAAGAAGTTGTTGAGCTGTGCTCTTCGGTTGAGTGTAAAGGGATCATTGGAAACGATGGCAGGCACTATGTGTTGGATTTGCTGAGAACCTTTCCTCCTGATGTTAACTTTCTCCCTGGTAAGGTGGTGTATTTTTTATCATTCTCTTTTCATGTTTTTATAACGAAAAAGCACTTCATTTTCAGGAGAAAATGTTGACCTTAGTGATGACATTAAGGAGATGGGTTATCCAATGGAGCATCCACACAAATTATGTTGTCTTCGTCAAGAACTAGTCGATGCATTTGTGGAGTCTCGTTATATGAGCTTTATTAAGTTGGCAGCTTACCATCTCCAAACGCTTGGTCTCAAGAAACAAATGACCAACGAAAACAAGCAAACGACAGAGGCAGTACCTGCCATTGAAGAAGCAGCTTATTCCGATAAAGAAAAGCAGTCCAATTTAATTGATAATATGAGCTCTGGAGACACGAGTGAAAAGAAAATTGTTGAAAGTATTACAAATTCAACCGAAAAAACAGAAGGTTACATATTCTTTCTTCACAGCATCTCATTTTGCTTTATAATCTCTCTTGAGTTTATGCAGGACTTTATTTATTTATTATTCTATAAAACAGAATCTACAACAGTGAAAGCAATCCGTCAAGCTGCAAACTCTGTTTGTTCACTTTCTGAAACCGAGTTTGACATACGATTCAACCCAGACATTTTTTCTCCAAGCGTGAAGCACGCAGAACCAACGCTCGAAAAGTTATCCGAGTCCACCGTCCAAGGTACCAAAAAAGAGAGTGACGCTAGCGGAGAAGCAAATGAAAATAAGGCACCAAAAGAAGTTGTGAAACCTAAAAAATACCCTTCCTTGGAGATGCAAATCCGACTTAACAAAGAATCCTGTGAATTTCTAGTGAATTATCAAATACCACAATTTGTACGTGACATCACTTCAAACAGGTACCTTTTAAAGCATTCAATATAATGCATTTAAAACTGCTTTAGCATGCGATCGATTGCATCATGAGCAAAGGGAATTGGTATGCATGAAAGAGCTTATTGGGTGGTGGATGATTTATGGTTAATAGTGCTTGCGCCCTGGATAGTGGCTCAACATTTTTTGGACCTAACGCGCTCATCATGGACGGTCTGACGCTGTCGGCAGCGATGCACTCAAGAGGAATTAATATTCGCTACCTAGGTAGGGTTGTTAAACTTTTAATGGAAAAGGAAAAATTCAATAAGGGAGCCAGCTGCAAAATAATCGTCATCCCTAATGGTCCAACTCAATCACAGCAAAATGGTCATCCAACTACGACAAGCCTTCTCAATTTACCTCATTATATGACCACTATCGCCGTTATGGAGCTCATATCTAGATCTGCCAAACATGTCTTCAACCCGTACATCCAAGTTAGTGCATTTCTGTAAAACAAGTCTTCCGCTCATCTTTATATGGTCATAAAGTGTAATATGCATTAAATAATTGTATAGAATGTTGATGTGATGAATCAAAGTCTCGCCATAAGTCATTTTTTAAACTGCTTCTTAATGTCCGGCCAGTCAGTAGTTCCTCAAGCTGTAAATGATGAGGTAAGCTCTCATATGATAAGCAAAACAAAAATAGTCTCATGTCACAGAAAATGATATTCTAACCCTTCTCCTGTCCCTTCAAATGATTTCCAGCTGACTCCGATGAAATCTGTTCGTGGAACGCATCGCCAAAAAAGCAAACAGAAGTCCAAAAACAGTTCTAATGGAAATGGTAACGGAATAGAATGGACATGTCTTACGCAGCAGTCCTTGTGGGAACAGATTCTTGGAGACATTTCGTCGTACTATGGACTAACCTTCTCCGATTTAACACAGGATTCTGTTGATTCTGTTTTACAAATCTATGGCGTGCAAAAGTTATCCCTTCTTCGATCATTCTGCCTGAAAACTGGAATTCAAATCTTGCTCAGGGAATACTCTTTTAGTCGAAACGGAAGCTCAAGCAAATCTAATGGAAATATCTTTACTCAAGAAGATATACTTAATGTTTTTCCTGTCGTCAAGCATATCGATCCCAAGGTTAGCAGTGTATACTATTCATTGAATGTTCATGTTTCATTTTAGTTTGACATGCTGATAGTGATAGCAGCTTCAAAGTTTTGAATGTTTCCATTCCAGGCTTCCGACGCATACACATTTTTGGGTACTGCTCAAAATAAAATGTCATCAGGATTCTTCCGGGAGGGTTACGAACTTCTGAGTGAATCACTAAACTTGCTAAATAATGTTTATGGAGCAATGCATCCCGACATCGCCTTGTGCCTTAGATCATTGGCACGCCTCAACTACGTAATGGGAGAACATGCCGATGCGATGGCCTATCAGCAGAAAGCTTTGTTCATGGCTGAAAGAATTCTCGGAGTAGATCATCCCACGACTATTTTAGAGTACACTCATTTGGCGTTATACTGCTTCGCTAATAATCAGGTTACTACCGCCCTCAAGCTTTTGTACAGGTGAGAAATTGCGGAAATCCGACGGTAGGTGAACGCATTCCTGTAATATCAGTCTACTAGTTGTACTTTTCTTATTAGGGCCCGATATTTGTCGCTGATGGTTTGTGGAGAAAATCACCCTCATGTTGCTCTCTTGGACAGTAATATTGGGCTGATCCTTCACGCCGTTGCTGAGTACGAGCTATCACTGAAGTTCCTAGAAAAAGCTTTAGAACTGAGTAAAAAGTATTTCGGTCCAAGATCACTCAAAACGGCTGTGGGGCATCACTTAGTGGCAAGGACACAGAGCTGTATAGGTAAAAGTAACCATTTGAAAGTAATAATATTGTTTATGTGATGGTACAAAGGAAGCGTATGTAAATATTTCAGGGGATTTCCGGTCTGCGTTGATGAACGAACGCGAGACATATTCCATTTACAAGGAACAATTAGGAGAAAAACATGAAAAGACTCAAGAGGCATCTGACTGCTTACAGCATTTAACTCAGCAAGCCGTAGTTCTTCAGCGGAAAGTAAAATAACATCCACCCTAAGCTATCACATCGCTTAAAAGCTATGTTATTACTCATTTTATTAAGTGTACTTTTATGACCTTTGACAGATTAATGATTTAGCTCATGGAAAAGGGTTACCACCCATTCAGATTCAACCCCCTTCTATGGGTTCTGTTCTTGATATGCTGAACTTAATTAATGGAATTCTCTTTATGCAAATCAGGTGTTTTATCCTCATACTTTGTTATTTAAATTTCTCGTGATGTGATTCCTAACTTGCTGTATTTTTTTAAATAGTCAACAAGACATCGAAACTTTCAAGGCTGAATTGGAGCAACGCGCACGAGAAATGTCTCCTAGCCAGCAACAACAAATTAGTCAGCAGCAATCAATTGAACAATCAGCAGAATAGATTAGTGCATTGTACACTGGTCATTTTTGTCTTCATTTCTCATCTACCTGCCCACAGCTCATAATTTCATGGAATGTGAAGATTTGCAGATTTGAAATCAAGTGTGCTATTATTGTAGACTTATTTGACTACTAGCTTTTCTAAGTCCATTGTAAGTGACATCAAAGCGTGGTAAACAGTGAACAAAAACGTACAAAGTTGAATGAAATTTTTTAAACTTCATATACTGACAGTCGGTATAAAAAAAGTACAGTCGAGCGAGTCTCCTTAAACAGTGACATAGTAGTAAAATAGTAGTGTTTTGTGATGATTTTCAAGTGTACTTTAGCAAAGAGCCAAAGAGCGAGAGTTGTGATAGGAAACCCGTAGTTTGTTAATAGTAATTAAGGCCGTGATTACATTTAAATCAATCATAGTTGGGCAATCCTTCATTCTCTCTCTCTCTCTCTCTCTCAATCGTACTCCTAAATAACATACATCATAATGTTACAAATATTTAGTGATTTGTAGAACTGATGTTATGCATTTATTATCTTAAGATTTAAGACATGAACCCCACGGTTGTTAGCATTAGTCAACCTGAGACCTTAATAACTTATGGTTCTCGTCACGAATAACGTAATAGAATGCTTTATATTTTTTAGAAAAAAGTCCCTCAATATGTTCTGAGTATCACGTAGCTTCATATAGTAGAAAGAATTGTAGTAATTAATTACACACGGCCACAGCTAGCAAGCCAAGTACTTTGTTACATTGACAGCATTTATTTTTGTCCTGTTGCTTGTTGTGCTGTTGTTGTATGATGATAAATGATAATATTATTATCTGTTGTCCTTTGTACACTTTGGAGGGAGTTAAACTAACATCGGCCATAATAATGACTTGTTATAGTAATATATTGTTCATTAATCGTAAAAGGGTATGTAGTACAATGTTGTAGCTGACATTTAGGCACGGTTGGCTAAGGTAGTCAATAAATAATAGCTCTAGTCGCCTATAAAACATTGAGAAGATGGACTTTAATGATCCAGTTATAATTGCTAGCAGCAGCAATTATTATTACTCAATAGAACGCCAAACATGAATGACTTAAAGGTCATGGTGATGGCGTGGATGCTATTGGAAGAGTGAGTTCTAACTAAGTTAAACACTTCATTATTAGTGATGGTACGTTTTTTTAGAGGAGTAGCATGTCTCCATGGAACTTTGTAGTACTCTTAGCTAACTAGTAAGACTGTTAATCATCGATTTATACTGAAACATATTTTGCATTACAGCACGTGTTTATGCATAACGCAAGCAATAGTTCCATATAATTTAGGCAGTGCCAAGTTCACCTCAGTTTTAACTGTTGGTCTGTGCTGTTAATGCTTAATGCACGCATCTCGTAATGCAGTTCTAAATGCATGTAAAACTGAATTTACAGCTAACAAGTTGACAGTTGGCTGACCGTAAAAGACAATGAGAACACATCTGTCAGTTTTCAATATAGCTGAACGTTTTAGGCGAAGAAGTTAAGAAAACGGCCATACCGAAGAGTTTTAACTCCTTGATTCAATGTTACCAAAAATTAGCCATATAGAACTCCTGAAAACTATTAAGATTCACAAATATTGCCATATTCACCACCGGTTCTTATTACGAGCTTCGACTCCAGCTGCTTATCTCTTTTAGTAGCACAGCTCTATCCGTTAATAGTTCCAGAAGACTTCGTTAAAAGCAAATTCGCTTATACCGGTGTAGAGATCAATTAAGTTGTTATGGTATTTAAAAAATAGGCAAGGGCTTGGAGTAGTTCGCCAAAGAATTTCATAATTTCAAACTGTTAAAACAAACCTACTGAATTCTGACAAGCATATGCGTATTTCGGGCATTTCAGATTCGTGATTCGACATTGTGGTTAAGTCAGAAAATAATTACGTCCCGGATTAATGCATGCATAGTAGTTTAGTTTATGAACAAGCTTTAGGTCCTCCGAAGAACTGTAAATGTAAGCTAGATCATTATTGCGAGAAGCTAGACTCGACTGAATTGTTTTCTACATTACTGTAGTGGAGTTATGGATTTTAAAAACCTAAAGTTTAATCGCATTTCGTGGTAGCACTAAGTAATTCTATGGAAGGCTGAGTTTAAGAAATAAAATCGTACGCGGAATTAGCCATCAGACAGGAAAGAAAATATTAACTACTCTATCAAAATAGGCTGCATGCCGAACATGCATTCAAAGTTCTGTAAAGTTGATTGTCAATTTAAATAGCTTAACTAGAAAAGGTTTAAACTAATGGACAGACATATTTTAGCATATAAATAATTTGCTGTATAATACCTTTTTGACAATTCCTTGACACACTCCGAAGATTTAGCATAATTTGCTCATTTTGTTACGTTGTATTCCCAGTTGTTGTTTTTGTGCATTCTGAGTGTGTACAGTAGCCAAGAATGACGTATAGTTTGCAGTTTTAATCTTACATAAAAAACCACCCACTGACCCATATATGAAGCAATAATGTGACCAACTCGGTAAGAAATTCTGCACAATTTTGTTAACCTCTCACTACGCTACGTACCAAATCAATGACCATTTGCATTGTGAATTTGTTACCTAATATCTCCTGATACTATTACTGCCAAATTGTTTCAAAATACCTTTGTGCCTTTGATAGCATCTGTAATTAGCACAGACCTGCGAACCATTTTATTTACCTTAGCCAACTGTATGCACCGTAGATATCAAATATTTTAAGTAGAGCAACGATTTATCCTATGACGCTAAATGTGCTAAAAGTTAGTTTAAGTTTCCATACACTAGATAAAGTTAATTTACCGTCAACTCTCATTACGGTACCGTTTTTTCCCTCATAAACGTGCTGTATTGTAAGTGACAAAGATAATGTTTAGATGCAACCAAAGGGGGTGCAAGGGTACATTGTAACCTCTGGTTTTCCATTGTACCCCCTAGAATTCCCGAAAGGCCCTACCCTTTACATGTTAAGCAGGCTCCGCCCAGCCACACCCCTGCCTATCCTTTAGTGATATTTGTACCCCCTCGTGGTTGCGCCTATGTTATGCCAGATTAAGGACATTTTGTTTAAAATTAGTACATTATTCTTATACGCACGACACACATGCAGGTTGTACACGCTTGGAATTTTCCAATTGTTTTCTTAAATTACGGACGCTAAGTATGAATTTCCAAGCTATTGCTAATTCCTTGTTGCATTATTGCATCCGAAAAAAGATAGCAGAATGACGAATGTGCAATCTCAGTCGTAAAATTTTTAAATATATAACTCTGTCATAGTCTCCATAGAAAATACAAAGTTTGGTTACACAACAGGCTTGTATTTGACTTTAAAACATGAAACGGTTGACAGTAACAAGCATTCTTATTCGACTGGACTGTGACGAAACGTAGTATGGTTTCTTTCTACTGGATTATATATGTTCTTAAGAAGACGCATGGATTCTGTATGCTATGTTTGAATCAGTTAAATGTAGTTTTCATTCACTATAAATTTTGTTTCGGAAACGTGTAAACGACAAGTTATGGTTGAACGGGAGCGTATTCTTCATGGAAATAATATAATTTAGCACTTTATATGTGCCGTCTGGTATCATATAATGTAATTTTTCGGTTAGCTTTCTACTTACTATACTGGGATCTCTCTGATCTCACTAATCTATTCATAATTGATTCTGATCTATCAGATCAGATCTAATTGATTCAGAATACCAATGATGGTCAGTGAAAAGTCAGGGCACCATTAAAGTAACACAAAGGTCTTTGTATAACTAGAAGCTTTTATTTCCAAGCCATGGGCTCTAGACCATACTCGTTGCAGTAGCTTGTGCTTATTTTGTCGTATTTAAAATCTCATAGCAGTTAGAGATTCTCAAATCCTTTGTTCAATAGTCACTAAAAATGTAGTCATTTTAAAGTTTAAATTCCTACTTAAACAACAAGATTGGGTGGCCCGGCGTAAAAATGACTTCTTAATCCGCTTGAGCTGGGGTTTCAGCAGGTAAAGTCATTTCGGAACACATCATGAAACCTTAACTTCTCTCGCTTCTTCGCAAATCAATTTTAGTTTTAGTATTAAGCAGAATATTGAATATGAGCAAAGTTATTATGCAAACGCAACTTGCAATAATGTTAAAAATTATGTTTAAAAAATGGCAAACGAACACAATAAGGAAAGTTAAGTTGATCTTGTTGAACTCTTTCTCTCTGTGTGTGTATTCTTTCAAAATATGTCTCCAAAAGACAACTGTCATCCTTTTAACCCTGTTTGCATGAAATATTGTGCAGAAGATAGCAGAAGTGAATAAATAAGTGAAGACAAAATAGACGGTGACAATTACGGCTTGCTGATGACTTACGTTAACAATAGTTTAAATAATGTACCTAAGCTAAGTAATACGGAAAGATGGGTAAAAGTATAACTTAAAAAAGTCAAAGGTGCGATGAAAATGCCTGAATGAGTGTTAAAGGCCGATTTTATCATACATGGTTTTGGTTAGAAATATGACATTTTGATAGTGAACGCAACAAATAGTCCCAAAGTAGAGCAATAAGTGAAATATTCGTTTCTGCTGTAGTCAATCACAGATAATGATATAGACAATTTAACTGTGAAGATTACGTCGTAGTTTACTTACTCCGACTGGTCGATTGCAGATTATATAATATAATATTATAGTTATATGCTAAATAATTGGTGGAAACCGGACAAACTCCAGAATTTGTTTTGAAAAATTGAATAATAAAAATGTAAAGTAAACTGAACAATTCTGTACCTTAATTCCATCAGTAACGTGTAAAAAACATTGGGTGCATAATTCAAAGGCATTTTAAAGGTTTTTTTTTCAAAGATGCGGAGCGGACTGTCATTTATAGTTCATCAAGTTAAATCGACAAGTATAGACGGACAAAATCAAATTAAGGGGTTGAAGTTGAAAAATGTATGATACAACGTTACGTTGGCTTATTTGACTTCAGTAATTCGGTTAAGTAACTTGCACGCATCTCTGCACGCAAATTCAAGCTCAAGTATTCTGAAAGTTCCTGTTTTGAACAACCGTCTACCTAAAAGGTACTCCAGGAAATTATAATAAAACGAAGTTGAGCTAAAGCTTAGGATCGTTTAGTATAATAAATACGAAAATTACAAAGAAAGTACACAAAAAAGGACTTCAGTGTTTCCCTATAAGATCAGACTAACACATCGTATACTATTCCTGCTGGTATTCGTCAGCTTGTGTCGTTTACAGGCTAATTCATTTAAAAAAGCCCATGAGTTATTTGCATGTTTGGTACAACAACTTCGAGCTTTCCGTAGGTTGACATTTCCAACCACGTACTACTTTACTTTAATGTTCCTTTTTAGTGCCAGTTGCATGGTGAAAGTTGGTCCAGTTTCCATTACCTTGTGCATAGTACAAACATTCCACTAGAAAGACCATGCCGAAGATATACATTAATGTTACCCTTTTCGACTGTAGTGTGTAAGATTTCTATACCACATAGAACTTCTTTAACAAGTTAATGTCACAACTGTGGGATTTTTCTGAGACAGTGCCAAATGTAATTGTAATATTTCAATCAGAGTTTGAAATTTACTGCTTCCACTTGCACTGACCATATATTATGAAATGGATGGGAAATTAGTTCTTTTCATTGGGTTTTTGGTAAAATTGACTGGCATAAAGTCTTCTTCTCCTTGAAAAAAAACGCTCGGTTACTCGCTAAGGCTCAGTAGACTGAATTATAAATATGGTACTTTAACTTAGGATCAAAGAAGCGAAAGCAAATACCTTTGAAGGCCCTTACTTTCTCTGATATCAGAAATTTATAACGCTATAGTTCCGCCCAGATTACGGTTTAACATAATAAAAAGCAAGTAAGAGCTCGCTGAACCGGAAGTCTGACGGTAGAATGAACATAATTGGATAATGCTGCCATTTTTGGTTGCATATTCTATTCTTTGACTCCGTTTACAACGAGAATACGGGGCGGGGCAGCGCTGATATTTAGGTTTGCAGTTTAAAGGAGCTAATTCAGTTAGAATAATGACATCTCTTTCTCTGTACATCGCATTGTAAGCCGTTATATTATACAAGTGGCAAGGACCTTAATGGTCATTATTAGGCCAGTCTTCCAATGGGAACACAAGGTGGGTAGTAGTGTTCTAGATGGATGAATATTTGAGGAGAGGAGGATAATTTAACTACCGACTAATATATATGAAGAGATCCAGATTTCTTAGTCTCACGCTCTGCAAATTTGAGACAGCAAAACATGCATGCTAACGTGAGAAACTGTTACGAAGAACGGTCGAGTTCAGTCAGCATAGCGTGCATGCAATACATTAATAAATTAAAACATCTTGGCTGGTTTTGACCGACTCTCGACCACAATACTGGAATTTCTTGCATGATGGTGATATTGTGATGTAGTATGATCGATCAGTAGTAGTGGTCAGTAAGCAATTCATGACTTTCCCCATCCTTGGGTTGTGTAGCATTACTTTGAGCCTGTTTTACTTGCTGGTTACCATTTTGTCTCTTCTTACATCAAATACATGCTTGAAAGTCAGCTTGAATCAGTAAGAAAGTATATGATAAATTAAGTATGCACAAGATACAGGCTCTACAGTTGTCAACTGCACATCAAAGGTTGTTCGTTGACCTCATCCCGGCTAAATGCTTTCCGTTTAAAACCATATTGTACATACTTTGTAAAACAATTATGCTCAAAATCCACAGGATAAAACGGCCACTAGAGTTTTAAAATTAATGCTCAACCACTATCAAAAAATAAATTGAATGCAAGTAGTGAACTGGTTCCTTCATAAATACAGCCTAATGACTGAGAGAGGACTAACAAGCGGATGAAAGATAAGAAGGCTTAGATTGAGGAAGGAACCATTTATCTATGAAACAAATTATTTTCGCAACATAGCCGATACGCTATGTGGCCAAAAACATTACAAAGGTTAAATATATAATATACACATGTATAATGTATAATTATATCGCGCTAAAAAATAGCCAACGCGCATTACAAAAGGTTAGAACTTTACTTGCACTACTGTTTGTCGGATATTATTCCCCCGGGTTATCATAAACTTTTTCAACCCTAGACTTGACTTTTACTAAGAATTATTTAAATAATGCCAGTTAGCACATATTACATTCCTTTACATAAGCGGAAAGATTTACATCATGGGAGCAATTTTATTAAGTCGAGGATCACTTGAAACTGAGAGTACAGACAGAATATGACACATAAATACTTGATTTTCCGGCTTTCCTCTGTATTATATAAATCATAATAGTCTCTTTAATCAGAAGTACTAAATATTGTTTTCAGTTTCACAGCGATGAAGCTCTTTTGCCGAGTTGTTGTGCTGGTTGTCAGTGAGTTCGAGTCATTTATTTATGAAGCACACAAGATGTAAATTGGGACAATTCTAGCCAGTGCCTGATGTATTTTGAAATCCCAAGGGGGTTAAAGGTTGTACATAGTACCAATATTGCATAACCAAACCAATGAACTGCATGACATGACTATGACATAGGAGTGCATACGCCATGTTACAATG
This sequence comes from Hydroisotoma schaefferi, assembly GCA_034682405.1. Lineage (NCBI taxonomy): Eukaryota > Metazoa > Arthropoda > Collembola > Entomobryomorpha > Isotomidae > Hydroisotoma > Hydroisotoma schaefferi. The sequence goes on along the minus strand of JAQFZX010000052.1, from coordinate 67,486 downwards.
TCTCTGTGGTCTCTAACTAACAGGACTAACAATACAAGAGTGAAAGTACCTCTAAGGCTTTTTATACGGTATTATTTGTAGCTAAGGCTAGGAAATTGGGGCTTTGAGATCTCCTCCGGAGATAGGTAGTAGAGAAAGTATTAGAAGAAAGAGGAAACAAGTTTTTTATGTTGTGTAAGTGGCAGGAGGTCGGCTGTTAGTCGTCGTCGAAGTTGCCGGAGAGTTGCAGGGAGCTTAAGTACATTTGACGAAGAGGCTGGGCGGGTATAATGCACAGAGTAATAGGTCGGCCTGGAAGCCTGGATCTTCCACCCCTGGTATGCATGGCACTCTTACGACTTCATCATCGTTCGGTCGACTAGAGACCCACAGGCAAGGACCAGATGGATTCCAAACAGAAATATCGAACCGGAGAAAGCAGCAGAACGGTCGTTCTTGCCGTTAGTTGTATCCCTGCTCTCGTTGCGAAGAAGCCTGTTGCACATTCGCATCGCAATCCCACAACACCCGTCACACTAACCATCCAAGCAAACACTCATTCCCATGATATGTTCCGAGTTCACTTTGTTAGTTAGCAGTAAAGCTCGTAGCATTAGGTTTCGTCCAACAACCTGCAGGAATGGCCAGCCAGCATCAGTTTACAAAGTAGAAAAAGTACAGTTTCATTCAACCAAACTCATAGTTGCTGTTCTGACTTGATCCACGGATCACTTCTACCCACCAAGAAGAGCGAGAGAGAGCTAGTTGTGTCTGCTGGTAGGACTTTCAGTGGAGTTTTCTCTCCACTGCTACTACTGCTACGGCTGCTTACAGAATACGAACGCAGGCTGGAGATTTTTAAAAGTGATTTCTCCCTTGGTGACTTTACTAAATTGTTCGTTATCTGCGGTTTAGATAAGTGCAGTGGTGTTTTGAAACGATTCGTAACAATTATAATATAAAACATGGATTCGAAAATATAATGAGGGTTAAGTATTTAAAAAATGCTGAATAAGTCCCTAGAAACCTCGATCTAGTCACAAACCTTCCTGAGCCTCTCTCTGTCGTTTTATTCATCACTGAATGACTCAATTCACCACTCTATAGATGTATTCAGACGGATCAAATAACATTAGACCAAAAACATTTGGGGCAAAATGTAGTGTCGAATTTTAAGGTAGTATTATTTAAGTGACATGATGGTCTATATTTATTTGTATTGGTAGAGATGCTTTATATCATTAAATTAGGTTAAGTTGCACGAGTACTCTAAAGTAACAACTACTAGAAAGAACAAGCAGTTTCATTCTACATTATCATTCATGCAGAGAAAGCTAGACACACATAGCTACCAAGATTGAGTACAATGTAAGACAGATTTTTTAAGCAAGATAGTTTCTCCGTGTTGCGCTAGTGATTTGTTAGCTGGTAACTAACAGAAGTAAAGTATGCCACGTTGAAGTGGTTGAAGTAAGCCTAATGCTGTGTAGAAGGAATGAAGGATACAAGAATTCATGGAACCAAACAATTTCAGGTATTTTATTGCATGGAGTCTCACGGCAGAATAGAACTTTTATAATATCTGTCAAATCTTGTCTCAAGTAGTGTCCAATTTCCGTCCGACTCTTTATCGTCGTATCATATTGTTGAAACTTAGGTTGTACTCATATTTAGTTCGTAAAGGTGGCATCAACTATTACCGAAATTGGTTCGTTGCTGAAGCTGAACAGTAAAGGTTTTAATAACTTGATTTCAGTTCAACAAGATAGCGGATAGTCAATAGTTTAGCTACTAGTACTGTTATATTGGGGTGTGACAAAACCACATTGGCAAATACACTTTGGGAAACGCCAAAACCACTTTGGCGAAGACGCGTTGGTAGAAAAAACAAGAAAATAAGACGTTATGGCAGAGACGCTTTGGCGAACTGGCTAGACAGTTTGGCAAAATAAAATGTTTTCCCTTCGTCCTTTGGCCCAATAGTTCGAGATCACTTATGTTGACACACTCCTTCTTTCTTTCTGGAATTCTTCAAAAGGTCCAACGAACCAGTAGCCGCGTACACCCTAGAAGGGTGGCACTCCCGTTTCCAAAAAGCTATGAAGATATCTCCTCACCTTTGTAGAGATGCATCCTTGGCATGCAGCAAGAGCAGAATATGGTTGAAAACGGTTGCTTTAAAATTGGGAACGGTCAACTTTCTACTCTCCAGCTGAAAAAGTATAGTGAACTTGATGACCGCGTATACTAACAAGCGCCCAAAAGTTCAGACCAAATTTTTCTCATCAAACGTTGTTTAAGTGGATCAATCAGATGGTCTACTTCACTTCAGAACCATAGTACAGTAACTTCAACGATACGGCTTCATTTTGTACATTTGGAGAAGTTTTAATGACGAAAGATGAGACATATTGATAATAAATTTAATTTTTAATTTTGCCAAAGTTACAAGTTTTTCAACGAAAATCTGCCAAAGTGTCTTTGCCAAAATGCATTTGGCTTTGACTAATGTGGTTTTGCCATAGTGTCTATAAATCCTTATATTACTTCCCTATGCATTCAATGTAAAGTTAGTATCGCATGTAGTGCATATGTATCATTGTAACAGGATTGAATGTTTTGGATTGATATCGTTAACTTTAAAGCACGAAAGTTGTTTTGTCAATGTCGTTTTAAATTAAAAAAAAGGGCAATAATTGAATATTCCACCAGCTGTATACTTAGCAAGCAAGCTCTTCATTTAAGTCTATCAAAGCAACATCATGAAAATAGGCCTCTAATTAATTCGACGGTTGGTTAAAGTACCGTATGTACTTCTTCTGCTTCTCCTGCTTCTTCATTCTGGTTCTTAAAGAAAAAATTAATTGCGTATAGATTTAAAATTCTATTAAAAATTTAAAAAATGTGACATCCTGACAAAAACAATCTTTAGTGATAGTCCTATGCTATGTAATTGGCTATTTTAGTTTTTGCTTAAAACGTCCTATTTTCGTTTGAACACAGTTTGTAAGCTTGTCATGTTTGTTTGTTTGAAACGATGCCATCTAAAAGATAATCCCCTAGGGGAATTACAACCGTAAGTACGATAAAAATGATGAATTGGATCTTTTAAACTAGACTTCTCAGTATTATATGACCATCCCTAAGGGTGATCAATGACTGATTTGCGGTTAACCCTACTACACTTAATAAAATCCACAATTGTGTAAAATACTTCAGTAATAATTACATTTCATGCAAGCAAAAATGCTCATCCATTTACCTATGTCGTGTTCCCGTTCTCCCATTTATATGGCGATAATAACTTGGTAGAAAGTTTTCCTTATTTGTGGCTTGCATGCAATAACTTTATTTTATTTTCAAGCCTTGGAGTAATTCAGTGATAATAAACTTGTAAAAGTAAAATGATAGTTATACTGCAAATCAGGTTGGAAACAAGCAATTTGACGTAAGATACAGTATTCTACCACTAAAGTCTTTTCCTGCTGATTAATTAATGTGCTGTGTGTGGTTAGCTGGTTGGTTAGATTATATAGGATAGTTGTAATCGCATTAGAAAATGAACGCCTATTCATTTTTTTCAGCCTCTGACTAAAGCTGGTAAATAAAATTGGTTGCCACTCAGCAAACTTTATTAGACCGGCTGTAGTAGCTGCATTAATATGTCTCTGGGTACTGTTGGGTTGTCACTTCCATTAGTAAAATTCGTTTAGTAATGGCAACTCCACTGCTTGATGCACTCCTACTTTTTTATATTATCGACGAGCATTAAAATGTCTGCAGGAGAGCTACAGTTTGTCAAGGCTCCTTAAGTTTTTTCCTAGAATAAAATACAGTCTGAAAGTTATACATCGATGCTCTTAAATCTAGAGAAAGGAAACTCCACAAGCATTCCGTTCACGTAATCCGTTTCATTCATACAACGATCATCCAAATTACTATGATATAAGATTAGGATATAAAAGGGGAGCAACTAGAGTAAACAATTTCATAAAATATGCATTGATGAAATACTTTCTATATATATGTATACCCACAACGCATTTGCTCTTACTTTCCTTGTTTGAGTTTAATATAAACATTTGTCCTGGAAATGCTACTCTATTCTATTCAATTAAATTCATATGGTTTATTACCAAAGAACAATGATTCAAATTAATATTATGGATGAGTTCCAACAGGTTCTTCTTTAGAATTAAAATGAAAAAACCTTGAGTACGAAACAATCCATTATTGTAAAAATTTAGGGGTTCTATAAGTTAAGAAAATCATCCTTTGTGGTTTTTGTACTAGATTTCTAGTCTTTCTTTGAGAATTAATTAAGCTTGTTTAATATGGTATGACTTTTTCTCTGCATGACGTTTTAAAATAGTGTGTATTGTACTTGCCAAATTGTTAGCACATCTGGAAGTATGTACACAGAAGGAACCTTCATAAAAAAACATGCATTATTATAATAATAAACCTTGCTACAGAAGATAGGCAGAGGTTGTTCTTTTATTAGCTACTCTAGCAGAAGCTTTAATAATATTGGGAACATTGAACAAAATCAAGTAATGTTTGCACGTTGCTTTCGTCCTTCATGGTTATGTAACTAGCGTAAAGGTGTTTAAAATTAGTATTGTAGCATTCATAGGCGCAACCACGAGTGGGTACCAGTGGGTACAAAAACATTGAAGGATAGGGAGGGGTTTGGGTGGGCGGAGCCTGCTTAACATGTAAAGGATATGGCATTTCTAAAATTCTGGTTGGCACATTAAGAAATCAGTGGGTACAATGTACCCTTGTACCCACGCTGGTTGCACCCATGGTAGCATTCAAACTTAGGAAACTACGTATAATTCAGTGTCTGTTAATGAAGAGGCGATGTGGGAATATTTAATCTTGATAGCAATCCAAGGTGCTGTACTGTGGATTGTGAATCTGGAAAATTCATTTAAAGCAAGCATTATTTCGCCCATTTAATTCCATTTAATTATACTCGAGGGTAATCTTTTTAAGCCCAATGCAATGTACCCTACATTTTAAGGACATTATATTCCCTGCAAATTTTTCTAGTCTTGGTAATTAGACGATGGATTTAAGCTATATGAATCTCTAGTTCAACAAGTGAAAGTTACGCATGGTGTACATGACTTATGAAAATATGTAGCCCTTAATACTTATGCTCAAGTCGGAGAAAGAAAACGTTAGCAATCTTTTATTGTTCTGAGTTTGACGTCTTAATCTCTACATTGTAATTGAGAAGGAATAGAAAGAGCAAATTTATGTTTGTGAGTCCTGTGGAAAGGAATAAGTCGAGTGATTCTTTACAATTTCTGGACACTTTATTTGCACGGCTTGACGTACTCTTACACCAGCAAATAACACCTATACTCTAAATATGTGCGTATACCCAAACTCCGATCTCCAAATATCAGTACATTGTAATCTAGATAGTACGTAGGTATTATTTTTATTGTCAGCTAAAACGGTACTCAAGTCCGGAGAAAACTCTCGACGCTATGTTTCTGAAGTCTGAACAATGAATGTGACTATTGGAGCAGGAGAAGACTGTGGTGACTCTTCTTTATTTCTAATGATATGATAAAGGGATTATAACTTCTCCATTTAGGTTCTATGGAAGTCGTCATTTTCATGAACGGATTGGTAGTGGCAGGGATTAAATGTCATAATATCGTGTGTTCATGCTGCTTGGAACTGTGCCGAGTATTTGTTGTCCATATTTTTGACACGGAGGTTTATATGAGGGAAATCTTTAGTGGATTTATAGAGACGAAAGTAGGGTTCTCATCTGGTTGTTGGTCTTCTGACCCTAATCATACAGATGAAATCCTTTTTCCAGTGGAAGCTATTTATTAACGCGGACACGACGAAAAAGCTACCCAGAATTTTACTGTTGAAAAACTAAGCTTTTTCGTCCAGCTCTTCGTCGGTACACAATACTCCTATATAGGTAGATACTAGTTAAATATGGCTGTGTGACTGCATTTTACTTTACTGTCTTCATGTGGGATTCAGGCTTGTCTCAGTGACCGTCGTTTCATATCATGGCTCTGAAGTTGACGGGAGTACTTCTTTTAGGTCTATAAATTTCAATTTGACCAAAAATTGTATAAAGCACAGTGTAGTAACTTGAAATGTAATTATCAGAAGGTGCTTTAGTTTTTAGATTAAACCCAAATTATAAGGAAGCCTTTCATGCTTAGCTACTTCTATCTTTACTGTAAGTGATTCGATAAAAAAAATTCTTAATCGTTAAATAAAACTGATGCAATCGATACAACGTATAGGCAATTGCTTCAGAAATTTTATTTAAACACGTTATCTTGCAGGCTATTTTTGCAAACTAAAGGCATTCTTGTACAGTACACCTACAGTTTTGAGCTACCATAGTATTTATAATTCAGCCTCAAAAGTGCTTGCATCAATTTGTTTATATTTTATGATATCAGGGATTAGTAAGGTCAAATACTGTCAGGTAGTAAGTGTAATGTTTAAGGATGAACCTTGAGATGTGACCTATTACGCTAAAAATTGTGGATTAAACCATCTTTTAATTATAATTGTTCAAATGCCCCAATATTTAGTTTGTACTTAAATCTACGAGCTGTCTGAGAAATACTATCTGTCTGATTTTAAGTTCTACATGCTTCACAGTTTTTTCTTGTTGCATAAACTTATCTTTGAATAATTTCTACGTTCATCTTTGCAACTACGCTGAACTGATAGGTCAGTCCTCTCTTCTATGTAAAACGATTGATTGAATTAGAAAATGCGGCCACAGTTTCTAAAACCCTTTTAGATGCTCATTATTATTTACGAATCACAGCAATGACATGTCAATTATGGGAAATTGTTTTAAAATATTGAAACTTCATTATGACTTCAACTTGTTCAGTTTATTGTACTACATTTACTTTTTATAAATCTTCGTAGTCGTACTTTTACAACTTGTAAATTTGGTATTAGAATAAAAGAAATAGTACCATTATTATATTATCATTAGAGATAATCAAAGATTGTACTTTTGTGGAAGGGCGTAAGTCCAGTTTGTCCTGAACAACAAACTTGCAGAGAAACAAGTGCATACTGATGAATGTACTGCAGTAGTAGTGGTACTTTTGCTTTCACTAGGGAAAGGAAGTTTTTGTATTTACCCAGCTATTTCTTTTTAATAATAAGCTAGATTATTATGTACCTACCGTTGATATACTACATCGCTATACAAAAGGCCAAGAAGACCTACAACCAAAGCTTTGCAAAGCATAGAAAAAGTTAGGACCGATTTTGTCTTTATTTAATCTTACACTGCCTTTATGCTCCTCCATTAAGACAGGGGAACACATATCCCTTCTGTTTCTCCAACCTCCATTTGTGCGGATGCTGCGGATTATTAAACTTAATTTATGTATTTATCGCATAATATCCGTCCTTATACTTTTCTAACTTGAAACTGTTAAACAAACTCTGGTTGTTATTTTCCCGTGTTTCCCGTTCTCTTCTGGCATGACCTAATCCTCAGCTTTCTCTTTGTGCGCTTTACAAAATGCAATCTCCGCTTACGGAAGTTATTTTAAAAGACGAAAACCACCTAGACCTTGTAGTCAAACTGTATAAAAACGGTTACAATATATATTATTTGTATATTGCTTTATTCAAGTCTTTATACTTTACATCTTGATCTCTCTACTTTCTGTCGTCACTCTTTCTTATAACTACTGCCTCCTCTTAACTCCTACTTATTCCTCCTTTCGATCTCCATCTCCGATCTCTTATATAATCTTCTACTTAACCTGAATAAGCCTCCTTATTTGCAATAACAATTAACTAATTTTCATCTCCTGTTTACTTCATTACGTAACTTTAACATTGATCATACATTCCATTCCTGCTTGCAAAAAAACCTTCGATAAAGATTTTACTTCATTGATAGTAGGTACAAAAGCCTGTAATTACTTCTAACGTTATAACGCAGTTGCTTTTTATGACCACGCATTTCCTTTTCTCAGGATTTTTGTATCCCTGATGTTATATCAATCTTTGTGTAGATGCATCAATCATAATCATAAAATAAAATATGGAATACTCTACTTTTAATCTTTCTGTCACAAGAGTCTAGCCTCCCTGATTTTCAATATTATGCTCAGAACTTTCGGAACGGCTAGATACTCTGTGGGGAAAGAATTTACTTTCAATGAAAATTAAATGAACCACACATGTACTTGTGGCTTAACTAAAAACACAGAATTATGCTTGTATTATGCGTAGTTCTGTTGAAAGATAACATTTATCCTTTTTATAAGTCTGATGCACATTATGTTCTACAATTGTTAGCAGAGCAGTCTTCATTTACCATACAATATGAAATAAATTGACTTAATATTTCAATCAAAATGAAAGTTTGCCACTATTTCACCACAGTTCCATATTGTCCCCAACTATTAATCAATTTTTGGCTGTGTTTCAGGAAACAAAGGAACTCCCATCTCATCTCTTCGTGATGAATAGGATGACAACTGCGTTTATTATCGAATATAAAACGTCCATCATAATGCATATACCGTTCCCACGCATAGTTGAATTAGTAGAAAATAGTAACTCATTCTTTTAAGAGGACATTAAAGGTTAAATTTGGCTAATTATATTTATAATACATAATGCAACGGTCAGACATCACTATTGAAAATGCATTATAATAAAACCTCAACGAGCTATATAGCGTCAGTTACAAATCAAAGTATTTCTCCCAATCGGCTCCAATACGATTTATCGTGTTATGAATTATGTTATGTCAGAACAGTTTGACGTTTGTTAGTATTGTTTGACTCCAGAATTAATTATGACAACCCTATTGAAATGAGATTAATAGAATTACATGAAAATCAGAGACTTTCTTCGTAGCCTTAATATCCAAAAGGTGATGAACTTTCTTTCTAAATATGCTAGAAACGGGACAAGGATTATATCATCGTCAACATTTATCAAGATCAGACGACGCGTGGTAGTAAGTTATGCTACCATAGTTAGTACTTATTATTACACTCATCCGTTGAGGGTAAAACTCAAACGGTGAATTTTACGACCAAGAACGGAATCAAATAGTATCAGTGATGACGATGAGGCATGGGGAAGCATAGAATTGTGTAAAAGTGCTGATAAGGATTCATAGGAGAATAAAATCCATCCTGTGAAATCTCTCGCAAATCCAGCTTTATAAATACATATCGAGGAACTAATCTTCCTCCGTGAGTACCTCAGCAGAAGCATCATAGGACTTAAAGAGAAAGAATAGCCAATCTCGGGGATATTGGGGTAATACCATGTCTTCTGACTTTGGCCTTCGAGGCCCAAAAACACCGTGGGTGTGCCCAAACGACCGACAGCTTGCATTGAGAGCCAAGTGAGTTCTAGCATACAACCCTATCTTTCACATTTTATGAAGCATAAATACCTTTGAGTATGCAACTTACGTATTCATTACACATATTTACTTTCTCTCAATTTCATGCCTTTCGGCATTTAATGTTGTGATAGAGAATAAACAAACCATGTTTATCAACATTGGTTGTGCATTAAATGAACATTCTTGTGTATTTAATCAAATATATGTATGCAAAATCGTTAGTAATTTTAATATTATCAGACAAGCCATGCATACTACTGGCTCCCAATCCCAAACCTTAAATTTTTTAATACAAATTCTAACATGTAAGCATACGTCTGCCTTCATGGGCCCAAAGTGGCCTGAGAAAAGGCTAATAAATCAATTCTAACTAATACTAACTAGCAATTTTAATATGGTACTTTCTCCACACAGATTGCAAACCGGTTGGTCTATAAAGACCAGTTCGTTCAATACGTACCCAAAGCCTCAACCTTTAACTGAGACGGAGCAACAAATGATAGTTTCGGTTATTAAAAAGGCAGAGGAGCTGGATCTCTGTGAACAGAAACGAGTTGGGTAAGCTAATGTTTGTGGATTTTTTCGAGTTCAATCAAAGTAAAGTAAAGTTTAAATACGGCAGATATAAAATTCCTACATAATGGTCTCGGTTTTGCGGTGTGATTGACTTCATTAAGCATTTTCATTAAAAAAATTGTAGGATAATTTATTCTGAATAATGCTCAATGCTCTTCAAGTTTACTATAGAGGGTTTTTAACAATTAATCTCAACTTCAAGATTAGAACTGCATAATTGAGCCACAATAGAAACCGCACTCCAAAGCAATTTCATCCATAGCATTAGGCCTTCAGGTTATTTCATTTTATTCTTTTAAGCTATTGAAATCTACTGGCTGATACAGTAGGGAAATTTATCAGTGTTCGCTTTTAGGTTATTTCTTACATCTCTCTCGATATAATATTTCCTCCAATGCTGTTATCGATCGCGTTAACTTGTACGTATTTTAATAATGGATACATCTTGTAATGTATCTAAGGATAGGCGTAAAATGATTTCTAGACAATTTGTAACTAAAATATTAAGAAGGGAACTACAGCTGACGGAGACATATTTTATCTTTTCATATCAGCATTAAGAATAATTATTCCCTGAATATCTTTCATACTAATTGCTTTATCCCTTGTAATACAGATAAATTATTAAGTTTTTATAAAGAGTATAAAGCCAAACTTTCATAATTCCATTTACTGACGGCCTTGTACTCAAATTTGAAACCTATTATTCTCTTTAAACATGATGTACAGATGATATACGTGAAATATACAGTTATAAGCAGACAAAAGGGAAAAAGTAGCATGTAAGTGGGTATAAAACTGGACAGTTCTTTAGAAATATTTGGCTATCAGTTGAGTTGAGATAAAAAATAAATCCAGAAGGTTTGAATTCCACTACTATTATTCCCCAGCTCAAGATAAGATAGTATTGATCACAAAAGTAAAAGTCCATTTGGATGATGAGCTTTTGGCATCATGATTTGGTCACAATCCTTCATTGAAAGTGTCTCCGGCTGAAATTACTTGAAACTGCTCATCCGTCTGCCTGAAATGAAAAAGTAAAAGCTGGCTGTAATTCACACATACACTTCCTCATCTCTCTGAACCCCGTGACTTTTTACTATTACCGTATTTCCAGAATTATATCCCCTGGGGAATTATTGTTTTGATGAATGTTTTGCTGGGGGAACTTTATCGTTTATTGTTTAATATAAAAATACTATGAGTTTTCTTACAAGTTTTTTAAATGTGTAAAAAAATTCAAACATTACTTATATAAATACTACAAATCCTTAAATTGCAGGTCCAAAAACTACAGAAGTATGTATTTGTATGTTAAGATAAAATATACCATTAAGGTGGGTTAATTTATGTTTTGCGTAATATATAAACGAACTTTCACTTTGTACTCTTGAAATTGCAAACGCTGATACTTAAAAATTATTTTGAAATGCTTTAAGAACACTACTTTAATTGAAATTGGTCTGAGGATCCATTAGAATGAAAAATTTATATTTCTGAGCTTAAAACGAAGGTATTAAGTAGAAATTACTAGTTGGCTAGGATAATTTGCATCGGGGAATTATTTAGGGAGGGAGGGAAACTATTACGAGTGGAAATTAAAACCGGAAATACGTTATGCACAAATAAACCCTCGTTGTTCGTTGCGCAAACAAGCCAAGCTCCTCATTTCCTTTGTACGTCCTCTCCTAAAGTCCTAACCGTGTAGAAATGTGGAAAGCTAACAACTGATTTCCTACGACAATCTACCACTACCGTTTTTATTTCTCAAAGCTCAGTTGCCCTTCATCTTTATCTCTCGTCAATAAGTTATGTTATGTGGCAGCAGGAGGTCTATTATTTTATTTTATATCCGGAGATGAGCACTGAATTGAATCGATTTCACATCATTACTCGACGACACTCCAAATTAAGAGTTTGTATAAAGGTGGATGATAAAAATGCAAAATTATTTCTGCCTTACGGATTCCACTGCCTAAAATCCCGTCTTCTCCATGCCTGGTCATATAAAAGGGAAGCATGATATGAAGTACCTGTATACAGCTTCTATTATACAATTACTACGGATCGATCGGTAGACAATTTAATGAGTTTAGAAACAATGTTTAAACTGGGGTAGTATACAGATAATGTAGTATTAGTATTCAAGTATACAAAAGGATCTTTTACAGATTACTTTCCACTAGCGCATCCTCTTATGGTAGAATAGACATGGTAGTGATTGCCTGAGCGTTTTTACAAAGAACACAGGTAACAATAGTACACAGTAGAAGGAGAAAGTAAATCCCCTTTATTGCATTTTAAAAGAGATTTAGGATTTCTATGAAAAAACAAGACAAACAAAGACCAGGCATCCTTGAAGAAGATGTTTTAAGAGGAAAGAATTCAATTGGAAAGCAGACATAAAACTACAAGATGGAAAGTTAACTCGTTGGATTCCTTCATGGCCTCTGTATTGAACAACTGGAGGCAATAATTTATAGAAACATGGACTAGATTTGGTATTTTCCTTACAGTCTGCTACTTGACTACATTGTAGTACTACCTAGATTGGCAAAGAAAGGCAACGGAGAAAGCGAGACTGGTTTATTTATTATTTCTAGGAATACCTCAGTTGGAGTTGTAGTTGATGATGACAAAGAGTGGTTGTTCTTCATGTTTGTAGAATGCGAAAATATAATAACTAAACTGCCTGCCCTAATGTCACTCTGCCTTTCTCTGAATAGATGAAACTTGTCTATAATTAACAGAGGTGTTTTGCGGGGGCTCAACCAACTTTATTCTACCTACCTAATGTATAAATAGGTTTACTATAATATGCACGTAAAGCAACTTAAGTAGCTGCCAAACCGAGGCGAGGTGGATTTTACTCTCTCAGTTGATAAAGTTTGAGTTAGTTTTATCCCTATTTAAATTCACCCTTACCTTAACCGTTGGTCAGGATCAAGAATTTTTGCTGTAATAAAGTGTTCGTAAGCTTATTTATTGCTGCAAAGGTAAAAAATAAATGGCATAGTTCAAAACTGCTTTGGATTTATTATTTTATGTTGCATACTTTGATTTTTGAAATGAAATATAAAATTTTCCTTCAGCAGGATTATTTAAAACGTAATTTTCTCATGTAATTTTTCCAAAGGAAATTGGTGGACAGATTGGAAAGTTTGAAAAAGCTGGCTAGTGGAAATGGAACTACGGAATGCGTTCTCTGCGGTGACTCCTTTGGTCTCTCTGTCTTTGGAAGAAATAGCTTTAAATGCTCTGACTGCGAAAAGGTAGGTCTCATTTTATAATATTGTATATGCAAGGATTGTTAAGGGATGAAATCCCTTTATGCGAATGCTCTTTCTGTACGTACGTACGTACGTATGTCTCCACGGTCACTCAGGAAACCTTGCGCGCTCACTCTAGGCGCATCGCGCAGTCACTACGGACACATTGCGCGCTCACTTCGAACACACCGCGCGCTCATTCCGAACACATCGCGCGCTTGTTTCAGACACAGCAATTTCATCCCTTGGCAATGCCCGTTTACAACGGTTTATTATTTTGCATGAGGAAAACACATCACATAGTTGACAGTTTAGCTATTCTTTGGTACAAGTTAACAAGCCCACATATCGGGACACTCATATCTGCTGATTAAAATCCCTAAGGATTTAGATTGTTATGTCAATTTTGTGAAGTTGGAATCTTACTTTTAACAAGTTTTTCTAGATATGAATATTAAGGCTTGTATTAATATATTTACAACTTACAACTTTTTAAACTGCAGATAAAAGGAATTTCCATTTAGCTCCTTGGAGAGACCCTTGTCGATTTAAAAATGATAGTCTGTGATATTAGGTGATTTTTTTGTGCTAAACCGTAAAAGAAATATTGGAGAATTATGGTTTCTCTTTTTTACCTTGCAACTGACACGTGTCAAGGATTCAGTAATGGTTGTTCCTTATATGGCAAGTTAAAACTTCCAAGACTCAATTAAATCCATGCCAGGAAATAAGAAACTTACAAGACTGTCAATGTTCATGGCATTCTTAGAAAACTATAAAATTTAATCTGATTTTGACTTACCATATCTCCTCGTATTACAGCCCCCTGTTCCTTTCGAATTAGAATAATAGCCCTATTTAAAAACTTCAAATCTCGAGAATTAAATAGTAGCTTGGGCTGTATTTAAGAATAACGATAAAATGAATGGGATCATGAAAGAAAAGCCACTTCCTCATTTATTACTCAAAACCATGCCACATTATTGCATAAATTATTCTTGTCAGGTACTTTATTTTTAAACTTAAAACCTACTCTTTAGATTCATCTTTTCTAATTTACTCTTCTGCTAAAAAAAACCTCTGCACACTTTTCATCCGAATCTAGTGGAAGAAAGCACTATTTACGCATGTACAGTTAATAGTTAGCATAAGTAGTGAGTGAGTAGCAGCTCATCCGATGCAAATGCATAATTCACTCCAAGAAACTTCACCCCATGATTTATTCAGACAGAGTGAAAGTATGAATCGCAGCAGCTGCATTGAGTCAAAGTCTTGAAGTCATGGTAGCCAGGGAATTCAGCATTAGCTTCATTTCTTTTGTTGGGTTGGGTACTTCCCAATTACGAGCTTTCAGAATTTGAATAACTGGAGTCTGTAGCGAGCTTCCCGATCACAAATCCATATGCCTGTGAACTGGATTAATTCATTCCAAGTCCATTCCAAATGCTACGTCAAGGTAGAGGTTTGCAACTATTTGGAACTGTATTGTTTTACCTTTAAAGTACAATGTATTTAATAGAGAGTAACTATCAGTAGCCAGTTACTTTCATTCGAGTGGATGATATTTTAGCATATTAATACTTAGCCGTGAATTTGTTTATCGGTCACACTTTCAGTGGCATGAAGTGGTTATCCCTTGAGGCGTATGCATGGAAGTTGGATGTGTTACTCCGCAAGAAACCTTCATTGCTGAATGATGATGTAAATTTGTTGAAACTGCTTTCTAATTCCGTGGAGCTATGTAATTAATATTATCATAAAAGGAGTATTATATGCATAAATAGTTGCAATGCCTTGGGAACTTGCTGCATCCACTTACCAGAATTCTGAGATGGCTTTTCAATTTAACATAAACGTATTACTTGTAAGGTTGAATTTACTAATTTTACCTTTACTGTTTAATTTCCCTGATTTATAGTTTAACTTTTATTAAAAGGCGATTTTTCTCAAAGAAGAAACAACAAAGGCTTTAACTTGGATGCTCAGCTCGGAAAACTAGTGGGAAGTAAAAAGGCACTGCGAGATATTCCTATCTTAAAGCTATTTTTCACGCAACATCAGAAAATTTACATGGCTCATTTTTCATTTATTTTTAGTTTAACAGCATTATCAACTTTCACTTGGTGATGTTGAACTTTTCAACGCTGTTATTTGGTTTTTTATTAGCAAGAATACAGGATTTTTATTTTTCGTTTCAAGTCTGTGCTTTTGATTTAATTTAAATCGCATGTTTACTCTTCGGTCTCTTTCTACACTGACGGGACTCTGAGACTGACTTTTGCACCAGACGATTTAGATGATCAAATCCTCTAAGGGTAAATGGTAAATTTATCGTCCATAGCTAACGATGAGTTTATGGTTGTATTCGTGTAGAGAGTTTCTGTCGTGTGATATAAAACTAAATGGCCTTTCGGGTTGTTAATGCCAACTTCGATGCATTACACATGAGGTTTTGAGACCACTTCTTTTTTGTGAAGTTAAACTTTCAATTCATGTATCTTTGACTGAGACAATGTACTTGTGGGTACAAAACTAAGTGGATGCTTTATATTGCCCATGGTAAGTTATCTGAAGTTTTTAATGCTCATCGTATCATGAAGTGCAGCGAAGTCAGTTATCTATCGGGCAGAAGCTGATTACTTTTATGGATTCTTTTTTTTGGACAACAGCATGCATTGTTTAATTTCCACGCTATGCGTTTGAGAGTTGCTAAAATGAAGTAAAAGATTATAGTTAAATTAGTACTACATTACACATGCTTTCTTTTAGTGAATAGCCGGAAACGATTTCAGTCAATATTGACTATAACACTACTACTAAATATTTATTTAGTTTTTTACTAACCAAACATTCAAAAACAATCCTCATCTCGTCTGCGTTTTATGTGTGTTTCTATACCTTTTTTAAATTAATAGGCAGTGTGTCGGAAATGTGTGGTGGAACTAGTCTCGCCAATGACAAGTTCCTCCCAGCAATCGTCGACAGCAACTAAGGACCCAATTCTTCGACTCTGCAAAATATGCTCAGAAAATCGGGAACTGATAAAAAGAAGTGGAGCTTGGTTTTACAAGGTGAGTGACTGTGTAAGTGGATTGATATTGGAGGAGATGTGCAAAAGTGTACATGAATCAAATAAATACATTCAGATTATTCAGAACCAAGATTCAAGAAACACTCAAGCTTGCTTTATTCACTTGGAGAAAGTTAAATCTGCTTTTATATCTTTGTAAACCGCAGTATACGTATCAGGCTTTACTTGACGTTTGAATGGATTTTATAATGCAAGGCTGAGCGAACACACTCTACTATACATTATAGTATTACTGCTAGGATTTTATTTAAAACCCTTCGACTGACCGTCAGGTTTGATCTCTTGAATAAATCCTCTTGCTTAAATTTCTTGCTAGGTAGGACTGGGATCCTAGATCCATCAGCAAGTACTTCTTATCCTGTAAGATGGTTAGGTGAATAAAATGAATGGCTTTCTGTCGAAATGTCTACATCTATTTGACTTGGCTTACTACGATGATTTCTCAGTTCAGTAGATGAAGTTTGTGAATAAAACGCTGTGTCAAGTAGTCAGTAGTATTCCTCCTGTCCTAATATTTTGATAAGAATCAGTTTAAAGTTATTAAAATGCATTAATGGTTTCGCTTGAAGTACCAAAAATTGAAGTAATTTACACCCACGTGCATAGCTTTAATATTTCGCTTAGTCAATCAAACTGTTTACGCAAAAGAACTTAATTAAATATACGACTCAACTGAGTATTTAAAAAATCTTTACACTACAAGAGTTAAGATAGACAGTAAAATGGACAGCGAAAACAATCCAGAACTAACAGTAGCTTTAAAATGTACTAAAACAAGCAGAAAGTACTTTCCCAACGCTCTGCGACCGCACACATAAGCTCCAAGACAGATTTGAGAGATCCAGCAAGTGTTTCAATTTTTTTTAAAAATAGCTAAATCCACGATTGATAAATAATACCTTGCAGTGCACTTTTATTGAATTAGGGAGTGCCCAAGCATATCTTACCGGAGAAAAAGGCTCATTATGGAGGAGGAAACCGGTTTGAAAACCCCCCAACGACTCAGTGCAGTTACCAGGAAAAACGCTATCTGAGCCGATACTTAAACTCTCATCTATCCAACTCAAGTTGTGGCCCTTCGAGCAGCAGTAGCAACAGTATCAATACTAAGAGGATGGGGGTTCTGTGGTCAAAAGGCTTAGCAGGAAGATCTCAATCTGAAGGTGATAATGACAGTTCGTCCGGGGATGAAACTGCAGCCTCAACCATCGGTGCCAAATTCTCAAGTGAAAGGTTACGACTTAGAAATAAGAGTAAACTCACTGAACCGAATGACCTGACCTGCCAACCCCCAACCCCCCCACAACAACCTACCCGCACGACCTCGTCAACAACCATAGCAGCAGCCAACTCTAGCACTGTAGAAGTGCAGAATCATCTTTACGAAATCGCTGAACCATCCAACCTATCTGATGGTGGTGGTGGACTTCTCAAACAAAAATCCTTTGAGCGGTTTGATCCACCCGTTTTTTTGGACCAAGGAGTGATATTAAGTGACAATAATCCAAGATCTTCAAGATCCTCTTCGAATGATGGTTTAGTTCTGAGCTCTGCTTCACAAACTTCACCGTCTTCTTCCTCAACCCTGCAATCCCAATCTTCCAATGGGACTGTTGAGCTTTCCATTCTGTACGATGATGCCCATCAAGCTTTGCATTGTACTGTGCATAAAGCCAAGGTAAGTAAGCCAAATTGATTTAGATTTTGATCCCGAGTGAATCAACTGTACGTTTTGTGGGGAGAAAGTCGACTAGGAAGGTTCAGCAGAGGTTCGTTCCTCGAAGATACAATTTATCAAATTATCCTGCTTAGATCCATTATCTTTTCAAGTATCATGCATCAGCTCGTACTGCTACCAAACAATGGTATCCTCAATACAGTTTTTTTCAAAACGTGCATGTATTGTTACATGTTTTTCAACTTGTTTAAGTCCACAGCGTTTATTAGATAAATAACAATTAAATTAAAAAAGTTAAATTATAAAAATAGAGTTGTAAAAGGAAGAATCATTAGTATAGTGGTGGGTTTTTATATGCCTGAGTGCAGAGCCTTTCTGAATTAGAAAGCTGATACATGCAATGACCTCTCTCTGTCTCTGATTTTTATAGGACCTGGCCCCAATGGACCTCAACGGGCTTTCAGACCCTTATTGTGTGCTCAAACTTATACCTACCCGATTTGAGGTAATTATGATCCTTATTGCATGCTAATAGGTCTTAAAATTATTCAATGGTGTCCTTAAAAAACATATGCCGGACATTTAATAGCAGTACAATACATTCAAAGTGACCCACTACTAATAACAAGCTTTAATCCTACATACCCTATCCGTACTACCTTGGTAAACTGCTCTGGTTTTCAATACAAAACAGCACATTTCTCAAAGACTGGAGATAGCTGGTATACGGTCACGGGAGTATCTAAACTGTATCCGCTCTGTACGGATGTGGTATAGTTTCCATATGATGAGAGCATTGTACACTTTAAATGACATTTTAATTGGTTTTTTAGTCTGGCCTTTTCCATTTACAGGGAGCCCATCATCGGACAAAGACTGTACATAAAACAGTCCAGCCTGTTTTCAATGAGACGCTTACTTTTTACGGAGTTTCTCACAACGATCTGGCATGGCAAACGTTACAAATTAATGTTATGGGTAAGAATATTTATTGCTTTCCCAGTTTTATCTCATTTTTCTTTGTCAGCTCCATTTCCACTACTTTCTGTTTATCGTATTCAGCTCAGTGGGTAAGTGCATTACAAACTACAAACTATGACATGTACTAATCTTCCGGTGAAAGTACTTTTATCAAATCTGTTGTGGCACACGAAGTAATATATAGTTAGATTAAAACAAGGTCGGGTTATGCAGAATGCTGAGAGGAGATATCAGTATCTCGTTAAGCAAGATAATTATTCATGAAAATCATAGCTGACATTTTTTAGGCCATTATAGGGCTATATAGTTTGTCACGTCTGTCTGTCTGTCTGTCTGGTGTCTGTCGGTACGCACGAGATCTCAAAACTTAGCCGGCCGATCTAGCTGAAACTTCGCACACAGGTGGTCACTGTGCTAACTAGGTGCAGTGTGAAAGTTGAGACGGATCGGTCAAGGTAGAGACCCGTGGGGGTCCAAAAACCCCATCGGGTAATAAAATAGCCTGAAAACTATATTTCTACCTTTACACCAAAATCACAAAAATACAAATAGCTTTCTGATGGGCTCTGCCAGCTGCACCCGGAGGTTTTATTTCATATACTTGTAATCTTTTGGTTGACTGTTGCTACTACAGTACAAGGTGCTGTAAATTAGCTGACCTGATGACCCCCTGACCTGACTGACGGCCTCTTTTAGGACAATTATTTATAAAAAGCGTGCGGTATGCGGCGTTGCTTAATATTACAGTTAGCTAAAGTAAAATAGTGGTATACTGATATTTCCCAGCTCTTACTTTCTCCTAGACATGTGAAAGTAATTTTTGTGATCTTTTCAAGCGGTTATCCTTCTCTAGCTCATGTATCAGATCAGAATAACAACGGCAAGAGAAAAGATAAATCGCGTGTAAATCCACTAGAGAGTTAGTCATGTCCGTGACCCTAGTTATCAGGTTTGTTGCTAATCAAATGAAATAGAACGGAGTAAGATGGAACGAAGTGTTTAATATTTTAGTTAGCCTCTTTAAGCTTATTTAAGCCTTCGTTTGCAGTTATGAGCCAAAGTGGTTGTACATTACTTACTTAGACGCCTTTCATTAAGGATTTTAGAATTACTAGTACCGTAATTAAGTGTTTTGTCATATTGGGCAATAACCAACTACGGTTACATTGTTATCGGTCTGTAGGATCATTACAACGCGTAATAAGGAGGGGTGAATATGCTATTTGCACAACGGTGTAAGCAACCTCATGCACAAGCTTATTACAATTAGACAGCATAGCTAGTGCAAACATGACGATGTGCACTTAGTCATGCCGTTCTTAAATTGGGATATGATAACAGCTCTGAAGTTAAAAATGAGTCGTTTTTCTAATTTAGATGATGACATTTGGGGAAGAGATTGCTTGGGATCTGGACAAATCCCTTTGCACAAAATGAAGTCTCAACAAACACGAAGCTTTACATTGAGTCTAGAACGAGGACGATCAGTAAGTGAAATCAAATTGCATTTCGTGTCCTTTCCTTGCTCTTCATTACCTTCAATATTGAATATCATCCGTAGGAGCAGTGAAGCAATTAATTTAGACACAAGAACAACATTCAGCTCAGGAAGGCCAATTCTTTTTACACCCGGGGACCAACTACAAGCCCATTTCTGGGCAATGAGTTTCCGTTATTCCTGAATATTTATAAGCTAAGCATGCAGGAGAGTCTTTAATTTGGGATTGAGATATGAGATTTAGCGTGGAAGGTCAAGCAAGGCACTTTGAGATAAATGGTTGTGAGACAAAATGGTAGTATGAGATGAGGATTAATTAAGTAAGCCCAACTAAGAGAAATGACAATGAACGTAGGATTGCATGATTAATATTGAAGTTAAAGAGTATTGACTGACAGAAGAAGTAACACCTTCGCTAAACTTAGTCACTAATTAATTAATGCGAGTGCGACTTCCATTCATATGCGTATCTGTATCTTGAAGGTGGGTAAGGAGGTCAAAAATGGAACAGGTCTCTAATGAAAACAAAAGATTGCTATACTTGTTTTATTATTTATTAAGACTCCAAGTGGCCTAATACTGAGAAGAGCATGAACTGTTATTACGTATGCATATCCAATAAAAACCATTTCAATCAATCAATAAAGAATCAATCAATGATGTATGTTAAGCCAAAAAAACGTGTACCCACTTGGCTTATAATAACTGATGATAATAATGTTCTTAAATTGACCATTAATTGGCCCAAAATGTATCCCTTTTTGGGCCTCGTGGGAAGACAAAGTACTTTTAACGGAAATATATGAACAGACAATATAATAAGCGTTCACTAAAGGAATGGCAAAACTGGCCCTGTATAATCAAATAATAGTAGAAAGCGTAGTTGTTAACGTTTGGGAAGAGAAATCGAATACCGGATTGTTTTTTATTCATTCCATCTTTCAGCTTCTGCAATAAAAGGAAATAAAGCCAATGGATTGTGCTGGTTTTGATGTACTTTGTTGCATTCTCGGTTTACAGAATGACGATAAAGAATGGGGTCATCGAGGTCGTGTCTTGGTTTCACTGTGCTACTTGACTGAAAAAAGCCAATTATTAGTGGGAGTGTTGCGGGCACAGGATTTACCAGCATTGGATGCGTCAGGGACATCGGATCCATTTGTGAAAGTGTGAGTTACTCGTCGTGTACGACATACGTCGTTTAATCTGTGTTCTTTTTATTAACATGTTCGGGAAGTGCAGAACATCAATTCAGACACATCTGATGTAAAGTCATGAGATTACGTTACTCTATCTCTAATACCATTATCGAGGGATAAATGTTAAGCTCATGGTCAATCTAAGTCTGCATTTGAGCTGTTGGGATTTGTTGCCATTAATCTAGATTCTAGAAACAGTAAATTGATTATCGTTTATTCCTGCCTCTCAGCATCCCAACATACTCTGTTTTTTGGCTATGAAATACGCAGAATGCTAAAACAATAAATTCAGTTTACTAATCTCTTCTAAATCTTTATTTAGATGACCCTGAGCTTATGTAGTATGCACAACTTGTCCCTAAACTTGATTAGCTGCTTAGACTGGTATATTTTCAAGCAAGAGATTGAAGTGAAATGATTAATTTGCTATTGCTTACACGTCTAGAAAAAAGAAAGTTAGCTTTCTCTTAAAGTAATTTGATTGCTTTTAGCCGTGAACATCTCTCAGAAAATTCAGTCTGTCTGTGCATGATGTTACTCTAGAAATGAAGTATTCTACCACTTATTTAAATAGCGTTTAGGCATAAAAGTAGCAGGAGAGGACGCTATAGAATCATGGAAGTTACCAAGATAATTGAGACAAACAAAAAGACTTGCTGTCTTAATATACTAGACGCAAGAACAGGTTATAATGCTTCGCTACACGATTACGTTAATTGAGAACAAAGGCGTATGAGACTGTTTTTCACAGAATGATTCAAACTTTAACTCTAAACAGCTAATAATCCACAGTAATTTGAAATTAAATTAAATTACAAATAATCTATGAAGTTCAGGCCGTAAAAATATTGAACTGGATTGGCTTGGGCCAGACTTGTTTTATTCAACTTTTGCAGTTCTTTCTTAAGAACATCTTGTGGTTGATTGACTTTATTTTACCAAATTAACAGTCAAGTAGATTACTAATTTTTGTGGATATAATT
Organism: Hydroisotoma schaefferi; assembly: GCA_034682405.1. Lineage (NCBI taxonomy): Eukaryota > Metazoa > Arthropoda > Collembola > Entomobryomorpha > Isotomidae > Hydroisotoma > Hydroisotoma schaefferi. The sequence goes on along the minus strand of JAQFZX010000052.1, from coordinate 44,826 downwards.
TAGCATTAAAAGAAGCAAGCGATAGATTGAGAAAATGCAGTTATTTAAAAAAACTAACTACCGTATTGTCTCGAATAGTGCTCTCCCCGAATACTGTCCCCCTTAATGACAATTAATAACCCCATAAACCCCATTTAATTGTATGTTAAATTTGGCCACCAAAAAACTGAAAAATTAATTAGTGTCGCGGGACACTATTTGAGACAATATTGTATGTAGATAATCAATTATGACGGCTCCAGTCCAACCTGTCGAGCTTTTTGATGTAAAATCTATCTGGTGGAGATTTACCATATAATCTTCAAACTGCATGCAGCCCTGGCTACCATTAAATGTTTGACCTGGGAAGAACATAACGGTTAGCTTTCTATTATACGTTCCTAAGTCTCAAACGTTTTAAAAATCATGTGAAAATGTTTATACTTGATTCTTAAAAACACTAACTTTAACAACAGTTAACGGTCTCCATGTCCTGTCCCTGGGTTTTTGGAGGAGGCTACTATTAAATGGGTATAACTCGGTTCGGACGCGTGACTAAAACTTCTTTCAACCGAACCATAACGATAATCCCTGTTAGTCTCATTTCAACATTAATTTTAAACCTAATCCGTATGTAAACATCGGCCAAGATCACTTAATTAGGAACGTCACCAATTACACCACCATTAAAATGCATATAAACAACGCACATGTATTATATTATCTTTAAAATCTTGAATACACACGGTTCAAGTTCCACTGAACTGATCAACGTCATCTTATAATATGAGATGAGTTAAAAAGCATGGATTTAGAAAGCTGCATATACACAACCTAAACTTCCACCTTATCTGTTGTGATTGCGGTTGCTTATTATTGCGGATATATGCAGATGCACCACGATCAATACTCTGCTCTTCTAAAATGGGATTTATCATATTTAAATTGGTATGATTACTCCTGTAAAGATACCCTTAACTTCGTAACCTTTTAGTTAGACCTTGAGATGGCATATGAAACTATAAATCATTCAGACAGTCGCGTACGTTATAGCTAAACTGGATACGGTTGAAAAAATGCCCAAGGTTCTCTATTAGCCCTCCTGTATCTTATCTTGCAGTAATTTTTGCATTCGCTGTTTCTATCAGTAGAAGGGGATGGGATTGAGTTATGTAATACGGACTGCGTTCCCATGAATATCAATCCGCTCCCAGCAGACAAATAACATGTTTCTTAAAACTCAAGCCTTAAACTGGACCATGAATTGCATTGCTTGTGTTATTACAGGCGTCTTCTACACGATAGTAATTCAGGAGCCCTAAGTACAACTAGCAGTCATTGTGTCAATCGGAAGTATAAAACCCATGTAAAGTGGAAGACTCTCAACCCTGACTTCAATGAAGAGTTTTCACTAAAAGTATCTGTAATGGATCTGCCCAGACTTGCCTTGCTTATTTCAGTCTGGGATAAAGATCTAGGTAAACGCAACGATTATATAGGTGGGTGTTCTCGAGATAAATAATCCTCAACTTTTTCCCCTATAATATTTCGTGGTAAATGAAAAGTATAATATTTATGAGTTGTGAATAATTAATTTGTAGGTGGTACAATGCTTAGCTGTGGCTCTAAAGGTGATCGAGTGAAACACTGGACTGATATGATGAAACTTCCAAACACTAAACACACCAAGTGGCATACTCTTAGTCCAGCAGAACTTCCAATGCATTGAAATGATTCTACTTTTTAACTTTATTTAATGAAAAGTACATGGGTACAAACGATCTAGCCATAATATTAAGCTAGAGGATTAATCTTCGAAACACTCAACAGCCCAGCCAGTGTTACATATATATTATAGTGATAACAAAGGATAATAAAAATAAGACTTTTCAAGATTATCTATCAATTACTTAATGCAAACTAAATAAATCCATTCTACTTTTTTCTTATTTTTGAATCCTCAACCGGTGTGGTGCTAGCAGTCGTCTGAGACTCGGGTTCATTTCTCATAGTTTCGCGATAAAGGTACCTATAAAACCCACTGAGATCTTTCTGCTTACTAATATCTGTCACATCTGTAAAAAAAACCCGATAGAATAATTCAACAAAAAATCATCCAGCTTAATACCAAACAAAACACCAAGACAAAATCCATAACTCTCTATTACCATCCATTAAGTCTCTGTTTGATTGACCTATTTGGGCTTTTCTAAGATCCTCAATTTTCTTTTTATAAGCGGAAGTAACAAAAGCTTCCTTGTCATCAAACATATCTCCTTCATTCTCCCTTTCCTTTTGCGCCGTTCTTTCCTTTCTCAGTTCATTTTCTAACTCCCGTTGTTTAGCAGTTTTTAAAAGATGTTCAATATATTTCGGCTTCCTGTCCCCCTTTTCCTTCATCTTCACCTCCTCTTTCTTTTTTTCCATTTCGTCATAAACTTCATCATATTGGTAGACGGAAGGGTCGTCTTCCAAAGCCTTCTTCATAACCTTCATGGACTGTCTCTGCTGCATACTTCCAGTACTTTGTTTCTAAATACCATCAAATAAATGTTAAAAACCTCATAAAACTTCTTATCCAATATCCCACTAATTAATTTGTAATAAACAATAATAAATTATTTAATAAATTATTTAATCCCTCACCTTCAAAGACTGTTTAACCCAATCCACAGTATTTTGTTCCTCGTCAGACGATTCTTCCTCCCCAAATACATTCTTTCTCTTGTTACTTCTACCAGCCGCAGCAGGACATTCCTGTCCCGGTTTCCCCTTTTTCGGAAGAATAAGTCCATATCTATAAATCACCAACAAAAAACAATTATCACCACCTAAATAATCTTTAACCAAAAAACCCACAATATTACCGTATTTCCAGAAATTACCCCCCCCCCCCTTCCCCGGAATAACTCCCCCTACACCTTTCAAAAATTCCCCCTATCTTCTTTCTAACCCATTTAAAAAAGTTCTTTTAAATTTTTCCTTACTAATCTCTGGAAATACGGGTGGAAAAATAAAAACTCTTACTTTTTATCCTCAGCCATCTTTACAATTTACAAAAACTCCTCTAAAAAGATATGCTAAATGCTAAACTTATCCCAACTTTTAACAAAACAACAACACTTAAAAAATACCTAATTTTACAAACCAAAACAAACGACAACAATTCAACATCTGAAAATCTCTCTTTCAAACAAAACTTCAGATATAAATATTCTTTTTGGAGGAACTATGAAAATAAAACTTGACTAATAATTTGTCTCTAAAATCCCCAAAAGGACTGAGGATTGGTGAAAACTGGAGAGTATAAAAGGGGAAAAGTGTGATAAAAGGTTGAAAAGTGGCGGTGTTGTTAGGTAAATGAGTTGGGTGGGTTGGGTGGCACTGGATTTGATATATTTAGGAGTGATTGAGTGATACGTGGTTTGTGCGGCATCCAAAATATTCCAATCTTAAAAAAAAAAAAATTTCTTGGCCGTTTTTTTTGGGGGAGGAGGTTGGATTTTAAGATGCCAAATAAAAAGAAGAATTCTACGAATGGACTGGACATGTTGAAATGGGAACTGAGGAAACGAGGCGTTCGACCCACCGGCACTCATCAAAACATGGTCAGTTTTTTTTAAGTTTTTTTTTTGTGTTTTTTCGTGTTTTTTCCCCTGTCATTGTCAGTCATCCGGAGTTTATGTAAATGATGTTAATATTGGAGGGATAGGAGGGGGTGTGGTCTGATAGTGTTGTGGGATAGGGCGGCTTATTTCCGTTGGTGGATGGTAGGCTGTTGGTGGTAAAAAGTAATAGTATGTGTGTGTTTTTTTTTAATAGGCAAAGCGACTGGACAGTCTGAAGGCTGAGGAAGAGAGGGCTCGAAATAATGTGAATAACAATAGTAAAGAGAAGGGAAGGGGTGGAAGTGTAGGTGATAATGGGGGTGGTCATTTGAGCAATTTGGGTACAAAAAACAGCGTTAATCGGAAGAGGGATCGATCGGGATCTGGATCTGTGTCTTTGGAAGTTGAGGAACGTCAACAACTGGTCATCTGGCGACATCCACTCAAGACGGTGTACTATTGCCTGAGAGAAATACCCTTTGCTATTTATGATGCTTGGGATAAGTGAGTTTTTAAAACAAAGGGATTATGTTAAGGGGATTGTCACTGAGAGGGAGTTGGAGGGGATAGAGCACCCTTTCAGGGAGTTTTTGCCATAGATTTACTAGTAGGGGTGTGTAGAATGGTTGGGGAAATATCTTCTTTTTCAGGGTAGCTTCTTCATTTTAAAGTGTAAGGCTTTCGACGGTGACTTCTGGGGGAAGGGGCAGGTTAAAGGAGATAAGGAGTCTTGTTGAGTTTGACTGATTATTAATTCTTTTGCGTTTAGGTTCTTGTGTTCTCTGTCTGACCCGTCCAAGCGACCACGCTCTATTTCTAACTCTCGTCGATTTTTGATTTTGTCAATGTTTGGTGCGCTTATTTATGGAATTACGTTCATGATGTTTGCCGAAGATAAGGATTCCATAAAAGTAAGCTTTTTAGTTTGGAGAAGTGGTTTTAAAAGGGGGCTGACGCTTATTTTTTTATGGGAGCTAATATCATTGTGTTCACAAAAACAGGTCAAAGAGCAAATTTACTGGTATGGCTATTGGGTATTTCTTGGAATCTTATCATCCGTTGGTCTTGGTACAGGCCTTCACACTTTTGTTTTGTATCTGGGTCCGTTCATTGCCAAAGTAACTCTTGCCGCTCAAACTTGTGGTTCTGTGGACTTTCCGAAACCGCCCTATCCAGACGAGTAAGGCTTTACTTAAATTTATTTGATAATATTTATTTGCATTTTAACGATCTGATTTGTGTTTAGCTTCATTTGTCCCGATGTTGTTAAGCCGGGAGGGGTCAATATTTGGGATATCTTGGGGAAAATTCGTTGGGAATCACTCATGTGGGGGTTTGGAACTGCTCTGGGTGAGTTGCCTCCGTACTTCATGGCAAGAGCTGCTAGAGTTTCTGGAATGACTGATGATGAAGATCTTGAGAAGTTCAATGAGTTGCTTCAACGGAAAAAGCGCATGGATCCACATAAACTCGTGAGTTAATATATGGTAGCAAAAATGTTTTGTTTGAATCTAGTTCAAGTCAATTTATTTTGCTTCCAGGGTTTATTGGAAAGGGGAAAGCTTTGGATGGAAGACTTGGTGGAAAAAGTTGGGTTTTGGGGAATTCTTGCTTGTGCCTCTATTCCCAATCCGCTTTTTGATTTGGCCGGTATAACATGCGGACATTTCTTGGTACCATTTACCACATTTTTTGGTGCAACGGTGATTGGAAAAGCGATCATCAAGGCTCATCTGCAGATGACGTTTGTGATACTTGCTTGCAGCGAAGAACTTCTTGATAGGTGAGTGTAGAGGACTGACGAAGTAATTAACCCTTTACTATAAGTTCGATTATGACATATTGTGAGAAAAGTGCATGATTCATTGCTTGCTGTCTGTTTCACATTGTCACCTTTTTTCTAGTGTCGTCAATCTTATTCGAACAATTCCCAAGTACGGACCTTTGATAAGTGATCCATTTGTTGAGCTCATGAATCGTCAAAAAGCAAGACTGCACAACCAGTCCGGCGACAGCCACTCAGTAAGGAAACCTTTGAGCAGTACCTATAAATGATTGGTAGATTTTTACGTGCTGTAGTTCAAATTTAATTTGTATTGTTAACTTGCAGGACGGTAGTGTGTTGGCGTTCATACTGGAGAAATTTGTGATGCTTATGGTGGTCTATTTTGTGATTTCTATTATCAATTCAATGGCTCAGTCACACCACAAACGAATGTCTCGAGAGAAGAAGGTAAAATCTTGACTACTAAATCCCAACAGTGAGCTAAGTTAGTGGTGTAATATATCTTGTACCAGTAAATTTTCAATGTGAATGTTTTTTTGTGATTGGTATGTTGTATACAAAGTCGTATAATGTTTCTATGAAAGAGTGATGTGATGATGTAACATATTTTAAGAGTAAGTTACACCATCTGAACTCCGTAAATTTAAATCTCCCGTAAACAGGCCGGATAAAGCTAATATATTTCATCATTCCTTATCAACATTGTGCTTATTTCAGTTAGTTGTAAACAGCAATTAAGTCCCTAAGTCGCTATTTAAATGTAAGGATAAAGTCGTTCAAATTTGACTGCTAAAACAGCCAAAGATTTTCTATGCAAAGTCAATTCCTCTCAAGTCGTTAATTAAAAACCATTGATAATCAAATATATACCGTCGGCTTTAACAGCAGCATTCAGTAAGTAATACAGCTGCAAGTCACTAATGATAAATTATACAGGTATTCCTATAACTATAAATAATAATAGTACGTAGAGTAAATGTCATCCACCGCAGTATGAAAACTGAAAACCTAATCAACTACAACCAACAGCCTACATTTGTTTTGACGATCTCAACACTACATTGTTTGACTTGTAGTGTGGTAACATAAGACCCATTTTAAGTCCTGAATATAGTCTAGTTTTATAAATAATTTTTACAACACTTCATCTGAAAAAAACCAATTCTTCGTAATTTAATATTGTTGCTTTGACTGGTTTTTTATTTATTTACAATAAAGACCCAGCTGACTAAGAATTTTATTAGGGTTATAATTTTCACTCTAGCAACTCTCATAATAATATACCTACTCACCATATGCCTGTATATGTTACCTGGCTTTTCCTTTCGTATATCTAAAACCGTAATTTTTACATGACATGGAATCTACAAATAACAAATACTATTTAACGATACAAATGATCTGCCTGAATATTGGCTGCAATTTCCGGTTCCCATTTATCTCCATTGCTCAAAAGTTTTTCCTTATTGTACAGCAGCTCTTCGTGTGTTTCAGTTGAAAATTCAAAGTTAGGACCCTTCATAAACACAAATAACTTTTAAAACAGTAGTTCAATAAATGTGTTTAAATTCTGCATTTATTTAGAAGCCAAATAAACAAATTGTACGCCTCATTCTTGCTGTACTTACTTCAACAATGGCATCAACGGGACATGCCTCTTGACAAAAGCCACAATAGATACATTTAGTCATATCAATGTCATATCTTGTTGTCCTCCTACTTCCGTCCGCTCGTTCTTCAGCCTCGATTGTGATCGCTTGAGCCGGACATATGGCTTCACAGAGCTTACACGCAATGCACCGTTCCTCCCCCGAAGGATATCGTCTTAACGCATGTTCCCCCCGGAAACGAGGACTAAGGGGTCCTTTCTCAAACGGATAGTTTATCGTGGCCGGTTCCTTAAAAATATGAGCAAACGTCACTCCAGCTCCTAAACCAAAATAGGGGATTTTCATTACTTATCACCTTATCTCCACAATCTGAGTGACCAAAACAAAAATAATACTACCGTAAAACCTCTACAACAGCCTGCACGCCATCCTTTACATGCTATATAGGGGTATCTCTCCAATGTTAAATATTCTTCAAAACATCATTTTTCTCATAAACAAGCCGCGGCCTATTGTCGAGGTTTTAGGGTAATAAAAACGTCAGTAAGCCGCAACAGGATGTTCCTTACCTCTGAAGAGTTCTGTCCAAAAGATAGTTTGTGCAGCACGATCAGCGATTTCGGTGAAACTGTCTCCGAGTTCTTCATCGTTCACAAATTTGTATCCTCCTTTAGGTGTATTTTGAACTGGAGTTTTTAACGTCGGATTTGTATGAAAGTTGGTGATTGAATAGAATGGAAGAAGGGGACGGGGAAGGAGGCATCTTCCGCCTCCAACAACAATAACTCGCAACATTCTTACCCTTTTTTTTACTATTTTTTTACTTTTTATACTAATTTATCCAACAATTACTTACACCGTCTTCCCTTCCAAAAAATCAGGCTAATAGGTAAAGATATCCGCAGTAGAAAGGAGAGGAATTGAGGGAATTTAAGAAATCCGCTTTCCTCCACAGTCTTCAATGGGGCTTCTTGAAATAGAGGCCGGGGCTAGGAAATTGAGGTTTAAAAGGGTCAATTACCCTATTCTCTTCACAATAAGCCGCGGTTTATGCTGAAAAATGATATTCTGCTGAAAGCGTTTTTAACATTGAAGGATACCCCTATATAACATGGGAAGGGTAGCATGCGGCTTAATTAACGAGGGCGGTCTATTGTGACGGGAATACGGTAAGGGCTTATGGAGTATGGAGAATTAAACATAGGTGCAAGCAGGAAGGAGGGGTACCAGGGGGTACAGATAACATTGAAGGATAGGAAGGGGTGTGGCTGGGCGGGACATGCTTAACTTGTTAAGGATAGGGTCTGTCTGTAAGCGCGATCACTGGGGTCGTACAAGGGTACATTGTGCCCCCTAGTTTTCCAATGTACCCCCTGGAATTCCGAAAACGCCATATCCTTTATATGTTAAACAGGCCCCGCACATCCACACCCCTTCGTATCTTGTAATTCTATTTGTACCCCTGGCCTGGTACCCCCTCGTGGTTGCGCCTATTATGGGCCTATCGGGAATTCCAGGGGGTACATTTATAAAGCTAGGGGGTACTATGTACCCTACCCCCACTGGTTGCGTGCATGTAATTAAGGAGTCTTTCGGTCGCAATGTTTCTAGTTTATGGGGCTTTGTCACCAGCGTATGCCTGATATGACCAACATGTGCGCGTGCTTTAGAGTGCACTGCCGTTATATAGTTGGAGCCATGAAAGATTTCAGACGTATAGGAATTCTTATACATGACCCGCTAGGTCATGAGGAAGCCTTTTAAAGGTTACGAGAGCGGTTGCACTGGAAATTCCCTTAAAGTTGGTTAAAAACTCGGGGTTTTGTGCTTTATTTCGGAAGCGCTGTCTACTAAAAGCTTTAAAATAGAGCTACATAGAGGTATTCGCAAAGTGTCAGAAGAATATGCTTTCAGTAGCCAGACTTGTCGGTTCTGGATGCGTTTTCGAAATTTGTTGTAATAATGCTAAACTAACCTCGTAGGCTGGGGAGTTAAGCGTTTAATAAACGGGCCGTGAGCTGGTAGGATGATGCATAGAGATGAGAATCTCAACATGCTTGATGAAACCTTATCAGAGATAAGTATGCTTGAGATTGACAGCCAAAATGGTAGACTTTTTTCTTTCATGATCTATATTTTATTCAGTGTAAAGAAGAAGTTTTGTAAAATACAATGGAGATGAAAGAGAGTGAGAGAGAGAGACGCCAAGAAAGTTAAAAAGAAACGGTCGGAACTTCCAGAGACCTTTTATGCCTTTTTCTTTGAACTCTTTTTGAAGCAAGGAGCTGGCTTCTTTTTGGGATTCTTTTTGTACTTTTTCTGAGCTTGTTGCAAAAGAGGCTTGATGTTAGCTAATGAATCGCATTCAGAAATGGTGGACAAAAAGTCGGCACAAGATATTGTGGTTAAATCCTCGTTCTGCACAATTAAACAGTTAGATTCATAGATAGGCATATGGCATATCTTCCTAGGGGTTTTTAAAATGGTAGCATATATTATGTTCTAAAATGATACCTTAAGGGACCCAGCACAATCCGTAATAGATATGCCAGTGAGACCCATAACAAGTCCTGAGCTTGATCCACCTAACGTTCCAACCAAACTTGAGATAAGATCCAACGTTCCTCCTACTTCATTGTTGATGTCTAAAGGAGCACTTTTCTAAATAGTTTAAATATATTCCATATAATAAAATAATCGTAAAGTCGTAATGAAGGAATAATTGCAATTAACTATGACTCACAAAAGCCACCGGACCCTTGCTGCCCATTTCACGACCTCTAAAAATATCATAAGAGGGAACGGGTACTGGAAGTTGATCCGTTGGTTTTGATTCACCCGATCCCTGAAAATTTTATCCCGTTTTACGTAATATTTATTTAAGTAAGTGACGTTTCAAACGATTAGTTATGCAGTTGCATATGTGGTTACCCAATTAATTACCATCGTATAGACGGCTACAAGAAGGATGGCCCACCTCATATCGCTTAGTGCTTGAGTCGTAGACTCAAAAAGCTAGAGAGTTCTTATATTTAGTATTTCTTGTAAAAATCCCGGATAACTGAGAAGCATGAAATTTAACCTCTTGATGATCGAAAAATGAGCATAACATGTGCCTTTTTATACTTCTCTCAGAGCAAAACATATCCGATGGACAGCCAAGTACACGGCATTTGTCAGATGCGGATTAATTCATCAGATGCGGTTTCACTAAACAAATTAATTTAGACAGTGCAGTTGACAACTGTCGCATGCTACGTGAAATATCCCGTCATTAATTGAACGGATCAGCTTCCTCGGTCAGAGTTAATCATATAGGTCGATGGGACCGTGTGCTATGCTTAACTATTTTGTAGGTCTCAGTAGTTTCAAAGATAATGTATATTTACCAATTTTTCTTTGAACAAAAAAGTACAGCCTAAACAATTAGATTGCGGAACTGAATAAAGAAAACAATTTGTTACATTCGTTTACTCGTTAGTTATAAGCTTTTTTTACCATGCATGTTGCATTCAGTCGGCCGTAGTTATTGAAATTGAAATCAATGAAGTTGTTCGGCCGAAAAACACAACTTCAAATTTTTAATATTGACAGACGTCTAAATCCCTTAAATACCCATTAGTGGACAAATCCATAGCTGCACTACATCAAGGGCGAATATTAGGTCAGAGTCTGAGTCAATTATCGAGTTCATATTGAATTCAAGGAATTGCATACGCAGCATGCATGAAATTGTGGGTTTATTTTTAATCGAGGGCAGTAGTTAAATGTCGTTCATGAAATAAAAAAGTAAGCTTTCTCATGCAAAGTCCTTGATAGCTATAAAAAAAATAATAAATCCAATCTGATTTGCACAGGTATTTATTCATAACGAACAGAAACTCGCTGTAAATGGGATACTATGTTCTTGGATGACAAATCTGATGGCTGTCAAGTGTCAAAAATCTTGAAATCGCAATAAAGCTTGCATGCATTTGGCAACTAAGGCATATAAATCATAACCGGTTTGAAAAAGTTCAACGATCTTCGACACATCCGTTTGCGGATGTCTAAGAACGATATATTAAATTTTACGTATTTGTGAAACTAAAACCCAATTCATTCCATCGTCAAGACAGGTTACAAATAGAACTTAGAAGGGGACTAAAGGCATTTGCTTTCTTCTCACCTCTCACGGACACTACCAGTCAATTACTAATAAAGATACACAAAAAAGCTATGCATTTCTCAAATAAAATTGGAATCAGGACTATGGTATTCTGTCTTCTTTGTTGGATTTCCATGATCGAGACAAGGAAAGTTTGCGGCCCTAATCAATTTCGATGTCGCAATGGGAAAAGTTGCATTGCAGGTGAGTTTATGTTGAATCGCATGTTAACATTAAAAATGATGTTTTATCGACTTTCGAACGAAAACCCACTGGTTATTTTCTGTAGCTCTTGATGTCTGTGATACGGAAAGTCACTGTAAAGACGATTCCGAAGAGAACGTTTCATTCTGCTCTGGAAATTATTCAGGACTTACGAAGCATATGCAGGACGAATGTTCCCCAGGGACGTACAGATGCCGTTTTGGGGGATGCGTCGTCTCTAATGTTAGTAGGAATGAAAATAATTAGTCATGCTTAAGCTACCTGATACAGATTTTTTAGCAGTTAATTGTCCTATAAGTTCCATTTCATTGTTTAAAGCGTGATAAAAACTCTTCAAGATCTTTGTAAGGTAGGACATATAAGGGAAATTTTGGGCATATTAATCTAATTATCAAACTTTTTTAGCATCTATGTGATGGAGGGATTGACTGTTTCGATGGTAAGGTTTGATTTTTGGGGTCGAGTTGTCAAACTATTAGAAATGTTTGTGGTGTGTATAAAGACTGGGGTTTTTAGGCTCTGACGAAACGTATGACATTTGCAAGAAGAACAGGTAAGGAAGGGCCTAGGTCCAACTATCGATATTCTTTTTTAGATATCGCTAAATCAGTTTATTGCTTTCTAGGTGCTTGAAGAACAAATTCAGATGTGATTATGGAGGTTGCATTAAGGCTAGTCTACAGTGCAATGGCAAGGTGCTGATGTTTAGAGTGTACAATTTTTCATGAGTTAGGAATAGTAATTATGTACCGTGAATAATATGTTTTCGTTTTTAACATTGCAGCCGAACTGTCCAGACGGATCTGACGAAACTAGGGCTCTATGTCAAGAGTATATTTGTCCAGCTCAATCTTTCAAGTGCAATTATGGAGCGTGCATTCCACTTACGAAGGTATAGCCAACGTCAATTTCATGGCTCCAAAAATTGGTTCACCCCCTTTCCATTTTGAACTAGTCCGATATTGAGTTGCCAATACATTTTGCAGGTGTGTGACAAAAAACCAGACTGCCTAGACAAAAGTGATGAGTTTAAGTCTGCTTGTGAAGGAGAATTCAATGGAACAGACATACCACCTGAGGTTTTGTAATTTTATTTCAAATAAACGAATTTCTAGAACAGTAAACAAAGATAGCTCTAAAATGAAAATGTAGTATAATATATTCAGTAAAATACGTAAGTCTTATCCTTCACTCATTTCTCCTAATTTATGCAAGAAGATCTTCACGGTCAGCGATAAACGCTTCGGCGTTTTCAATACTCGAGAAATTGAGGAAGTGGGATGGTCTGTGAACTTCGTGGTAGAACTCCTTTGGATTGGATAAGACTATATCATACTTCATACTTGCATCGTGTCGCACGCCCATAAAGTTGTAGTTCCACGATCCTTGGGCAGGTACCATGAAATATCCCAAGAATCGGTCGCTCAAGAGCATCTGAACCTTTTCGTAGTGAGACGGTAAGTATCCCTTAGGGTTGTTACCTCGGTCAGTATTTTGTCGACCCCACTCGTACCCACTACACGAATACAAATAAATAATTTACAAACTGAAGTTAGAAATGACTTCTAAAAGCAGTAAAAAATTTTAAATTATTACCTCGGAGTAAGTTTGTAGGCAGTTAAAGAGCAGGAACCAGGAGTAAAGCTGCAAGTGATGATAACGGTCTTCTCTCCGTCCCATTCAGGGTTCTCAGCCATTATTTTAGCGTGCGTGGAAATATCCTGAGGAGAAAGCTGAGGCAATTCATTAGGTTGAGTATGAATCCATCCAAGGGGCTCCAACTCTGAAATAGTTTAAATTACTGTTAATAATGAGAAAGAAACCAATAAAAAAAGACAGAAATTAACAGACCTTTAAGAAGTTCATGCTGAGGAAGTAGCATGGGCAGGTGGACAGTTTGATGAGTTCCCCACTGTGGAGGCATTACAATGCATCTGATTTCTTTCACTTGCGGGTTATCAGGAGGGCTAACACCATACATGTATCCAGATATCTGAGCACTGTTGTGGAACATAAAAATAAGTGTGAGATTCTGAGATTGCCATTGCCGCCTGCGATAGTAAGCATAAAGTATAGCTCTTAAAGTATAAAGTAAGATCTTACCGAAGATCCGAAATTATCACAAATTTTCTAAGAAGATTCTTAGGTAAAATGTACGTGAAGCCAGTTTCTTTAATGTCATCTGATGAAACGTAGATGTGATTTGTACGAAGATGTAGATTAGTCGCCGAAATGGCCCTAACTCTCCATTCTGTTCTTGAGGAGAAGGTTTGGGTTTCATAATTTGAAGTTGTACTGGTGATTATTTCATCCCCATGTTTATTGACCGTACGAGTGGTTGTGGCAGTAAGCTGGGATTGCTCTTTACTCTGCTTCTCAATTTCAGCAATTTGTTGACGCTGCTGAGATGGAGCCGATATTTCCATTCCCAAAAGGATATCACGGATTTCTGACTGGGTCAACGATGCGACGTTTACATTGTTCTTTTTACCGTAATCGGCAAGAATCAAATCCTTGAGCTGAACTTCAACCTTTATCCATTCGTCATCTGTCAATGATGGCCAAATGTGATGCGACTCTGTGATTGTTGTCTTGTCAGGCTTCAAAATCACTTTAGTCCTCTCATTGTTAACATGCAACGCTCTGAGAATGAGAATAAGTCTTGAAAAGGCTGTGTAAGAAGAAATTGTCTTCAGCCAATCGTCATAAAGATTAAACAACACCATTTGCGGCTCAGTAGCTTTCAAAATAAGATCTCCGAATTTTTCAACCTTCAAGCACGCTTGGAATGGTAACTGGAGCTCTGAACCTTTGATGACAATATTGGGGAAATCTAGCAAGTGAACTTCCAATGGGTCCAACATTCCTTTTCGGGTGACGATAATTTGTTTCGGTTGTTCTTCAACTGGAAGCGATCGAATCAACGCAGCTACTTCTTCAGCAGTTTTCCATTTCGCCAACTGACCAAGACGCTTCTGTCCTGCCCATACTGAAGTGTGAATTATTTTCAGGAACAACTGACCAGTTCTTGGATTGAAAATAAAAATGGCTCCGTTGATTGGCTTAGTGGTCAAGTTTCCTTCAAACGTCTTATGGATTGTAACACGGTATACATTGGTGTCATCAACAAACCAAATAATCTGATTTGAAAACAGCTCTCCGTAGTTTTGGGATGATAAATATGGCTCAGTAGGTTCGGAAGAATAGAGCTGCAAGGCTTTTCTGATTCTTTCTCGAAGTACATACAAAGCAGGATTAGCCTTCATTATTTTTGCCATTGCTTGCTGAATTAAAGGTTTACATCCAGGATACCAGTTACCGTAAGCACTGTGCAAGTTGTATGCTAAATCAATAGATATGAGAACACCAGTTGGACTTGGGTAGATAGACATGTTGTCTGTAGTATAATCCAAAAACTTCGCTCGAGCATATCTCTCAATATCATGAGAATCATAATCTCCCCATCGAAGCTGAACATCTAACCAATATTTCTGAGTTGTTGTGCTATCCATGGTATCTTTAGAGTCAGCAAGAAGAGATGGTCGAGACACGTTCCATTTGTAAGCAGCGAAAAGTAAAATGTCTGCACAGGATGAATTCATTTTGTAGGATTTACGAGGATGAATCGTCTCTTTCTGCACGGTTTCAATTTCAAGTGCGTCCAGCTCTTGATCAAAGACTTGACATAAATCCATAATTACAGACTCGTGAATTTTTTGCCATAAATGGGCTCTGAAGATTTGAATCAGGGAAATTTTCAGTGTAGGAATCTTGCCGTGCATAAAGATTCCTGTGAGATCCAATTGTACTTGAAATCCTACGTATACGTTCGCTCTGTTAATTGTTGGAGACCACCACAGAGTAAATCTACGGTTGGGAATTTGGTTCAGACCCGATCGCTGAGCGTTTGTTAGTTTCTTGTATTTCATTGACTCTTCAAATCCTGACGCTTTCTCCCAGAAAAGACCTTCCCAAGTCGGAAAATATGTACCCTTAAATAAGGTATGTTCAAGTATCCCTTCTACTCCACCAAGAGCCTGGATCATGTCTGTTCTGTAGTTATTCAAATTCCATAACTTTCCATCGTGCCGTTGGTGAGTCCACCAGAATGGATTTTGTTTGAGAACTTGATAGGCTTTAAATTCTGTACGGACACGCCATCCCTTGTCATAGGCTAAGGTGTGACGATCTTTCTGGAACAAGGTGTTGATACGTGGGATACCCCTATCCCAGCTGTCTTCTAAGTCCTCCAACGTCAGACGACGATTTTGGGCGTTTGCTTCTTGACGCTTTAAAGCATACTCAGCCCAAACTCTTTGCGAGTCAATGAATTCTGCCTCCCACGGTTGCACATATCTGAAATTGAAATAAACATTATTGCATAAACATTTTAAATTTGTATTAAGACGCAGGTATGAAATTATTATGCAATGAGAGAGAAAATGTACCTGTATAAATTAGGAATGAGCTGATCTTCGTCATGACTCATACCAGAACGGAAATGAGTGATTCCAACATCAGTCTGTTTGCTCCAACGTAAATCCGATTGCGGAATTAGAACATGACCCATAGACAGCATACCCAACCCTCCTAATTCCTTGGGTGTGTAAAAGACAACAGGGGGAAATCTTGAGGGCATTTTAGAATTCAAACCGATCTTAATACGAGTCTGGATCTTGTTTTCACACTTAACAAGCAAGTCTAGAAGTTCTTGAGTATTGACGACTGCTTCACGGAAATACGTCATCAATCCAATTAATGCTGTGTTCCATTTATTTACAATCTTTGTAAAAGTCGTTGATCCAGATGCCATCAAAATTTGCCGAACACGATTATGAAAACGGGACATGGATTCATCATCAACACGCAAGAAACATTGTGCTGTTCTTTCTTTGGTAACCTCATTTTGAAGATTCCATACACCATCTCGGTGAGTAAATTCTTCGTGGGTTGTTCGACATTTTGGTAAAACCCTGCACTCAAAGCCACACATGTTGAACAACAAATTTGGGTTATCCTAAAATATAAAGAGACGTTAAACTCTCATTGTTAGCTAGTATACATGCTCATAACGTAACTTTTGATGATTCTTATTTATCTCTTTACCTTGGAGTAAACGCTGACAAAGCTGCTTTCCCATTCAATAGTAGTTACTGATCTAGGAAGACGATTTTTTATGTCCCAGAAAACAGCGCGGCCCAAATTGACATCATGCTTCATCAATCTCATTCTAGCATCTCTTGGCCAACATTTTTTGTTGTTGTAACCCACAATATTTTCGTTATTTGGATCTGGATGTTCCGTTAAATAACGCTGAATAAGGTCGCGAGCTTCTTCAGCAGAAAATCTGAACAGAATGTGAACTCGGTCGATGTAACGACTGAAAAGACGAATAGGATGAGCTGTTTCTGTGGCACACTCTTGAAATGTTGTGAAATCATTGGGGGCTTGTGGAGGACCAGCCATTTCTGACGCTCGTTGCAAACCAAGAACAAGCAAATCCAAGACGAGCCCGTAATACTACATCAGATTTTTTAAACATTTCATTTTTAAGTTAAACTGAAACGGAATATCATAAATTGAATACTTTACCTGCACAATAAATGACGCAAATTGCAGCCCTCGAATGATACCATAACTGTTTGTGTGATTCATATCCTTGTAATTAATGACAACATTGTTCTTCGCTGTCATGTAATCGGCAATATTATGGTCCACTATTAACCGCAGCAACCTGTTTAGTAAGGTGAGATCCATTTTCTCGTAAATCTTTTCGAACGACGACTCAAGCAGTACGTTACATTCCCCTTCGCCGGTCTCCCAAACGTCTTGCAAATTGTTGACACCTTGACACCATTTGTAAAGCAGAAGAGGTGGAGGTTCAGAATCGGCTGGTTTCACCCATGGCGGAAACAGTCGTCTCTTATCAGCTTCATACCAAAGGTATTGATCTAAATATGCGTCCGTTATCTTTTCTAATGGTTCGACATCATAGACAGGAATGAGGTGCGAATACAAATCCATGAACTCAATTCCTGTCTCTTTGAATGCTCTTTGAGTAAGCAGATGACGCTTGATTCTAGAAAGGGCTTCATGAGGATTATCATAGGCTTGTTCAATTAATCCTAGCTCTTCACGTTGATTTTGGTTCAGCCTGGACTTTACACTAAGAATTTAAAAGTAAAAAGGTTTTAAAAAGAACATACATCTTTTATATATTCTAAATACAGTTTTTTATATTATTACCTATAAGCTTCTTTAAGACGTTCTAAGGACAGAATTAGCAATTTTGTGTCATGTTTGTAGGACAGAGGTGGAAACGGAATAGGAGAAAATCTTCGGGATTCCAACCAATGGACTGTAGTTGTGTAAATAGCGATAGCCTCTTCCGGCGAAATATACGGACCGTCTTTCAAGTAGTTGTGCTGCCGCTCTTGTTCCGACTTCAAGTACAGTCGAGTCAGTCGTCCTAAATTCTTTTTACAAACGGTCTTATCAACCGTTGCCCCTCTCCGGATTCGCTCTCTATTGTAATGAGCCGTGTTGGTCCACCAATCTGACTTCATCTTCACAAATCGGAGAATCATATTTTCAACTGGTGTAGGAAGGCCAGGAACTTTCCATGGAATGTTTGCTTTCCAGCATCTCCAAGCTTCAGAAAGATGCTATTGATATAAACAAGTTAACCAATTTATAAATCACGGCTTTTATATTCAGGGATTTTAAAAAAATGCGCAAAGCACACTACTTTACCTGCAAGATAGTTTTTGCCTTATTTGCTTTGATTCCCTCCGGCATCATATCCACTATATCGTGCATAACCGAAGCTCGAAGTTCCAGATCAAAATGACTCTCAACTCTTTGTTTGGTTACTGTCTTGGCTACTCCCTTTGAATGCCTTCCTTCAAATTGCCTGGACAGAAGATTTCCTAGCCATCTTTCCAATAACGGAGTGATTCCTCTCATAAAAAACAACCACACTCTCCAACCTGGAGCCCAGAATCCACAGCCTGGCCCTTTTCCAACGGGGCCCTAGATGAATGTAAAAATAAGGCTTTAGTACCGTCAAGTAAACATAAGTCGGTTAAGTTTTACAGTTGAAGGAAACCCGTCTCTTACGGTGTTAAAACGATAGTAAATAAGATGCTTTAGATCCTTGCACATCCTGATTTGTCTCATGAGTTTGTATTTGTATCTGTACATTCCTGTAAGCTGACCAACGTGAGCAAAAATGTACTGAAGACCGTCCGAAAGTTGAAACGCATCTACATTGTTCAGTCTATACTGAACGTGAGAATCCACTATCAGTTTGGTCAATCGTAAAATTTCTCTGCATAAATGGAAGGCATTTCCAAAACGCGATTTCTTTCTTTCCTTGGTAGTCAAAGTTTTGACTGGTTTCAAGTTGAAGTTGTAGTCCAAATGCAAGTAGTTCAAGTTTTTACGATGAATAAGGAGGTTAAGCATATTATACCCTTGTCGACACACCTAAAAATGAATTCACATATTAATTTAATTTCATGCACTAACTTAACAGCGAGTCTTTAAATCTGAATATATCGGATCCTTACTTGAAGTCCAGCCTCAACCCAATCCAAGGTTGTACATTGGAAGAACTTGGTAGCCTTAAAGGATCGGAACAAATATCGCTTCTTCTGTGGTTTTGGAGGTCTATGCTTTAATGCGTTGAGCACATAGTATTTTAGCAACTTCTGATAGGAGACTCGAACTTTAACGGGTTGTCCAGGTGGACAATGCTCCTAAATTATTGTTATTGAAGTGTTACTTTAGTTTTGAAAAGGAATCACTTCAAATCACTTTTACGTTAAATACTTACCTTATACCACGCCTTGACTAGTGGGACATCGACTGCCCGTCGAGTACGACCAGATCTCATGTTGAAAGGCCTAGTTGCCCAAAGCAAAGCAATTCCATTAGCAGTATGATCATTGTATAATGGCACATTACTTAAAATAGGCTCCACAAAATCCAATTCAAAATCATCATCTTCGTCGAAGTCATCTTCCAACGACTGTAAAATAGATAATACACTTAATGTTTACAAGTAGTAATCAAATGCGTTTATGCTTCAACATTTTAATGATATTTTGGTACTATAAGAAAGTCAAATAAGCATGTTCTATCTACCTTCACAGCGTGACGATGAGAAATCGGATTAATCAGCGGATCGAAGTAAAACGCTGGCAAATCTGGATCCTCAGTTTTAATAAATACGACGTTTGGAGTGTGATACCTACAAAGTAAATTTCAATTACCTACAATCAATAACAATTCAATCTGATCTATGAAGGACAGGTAAGAATCTGGTCATCAAGAACTGTAGGCGCAGTTAGCAGTTTCTCGCTTTGCTTTTAGTGGAAACTATACATTGCGTCTTCTTAGAGATGCTCATTAGGATTAAAGGAGTAAAAGGGTAGGTGTTTAGAGAGTGTGCTGTACAGCCAACAACTCACTAATTAGTTAATGTACGTGTTTTTAGTAAGTGAAGTAATATCTTGTTACTTCAAATAAAACTTAACACGAGGTAACATTTCAGAACTAAATATGACAAGATTACCATGACAGATGGACAAAGTTAGGCATGTTGTTGTACAAGAAAGGGAACGCAATCCTGTATTCAGTCCTTATTGGTTGTCGAATGATGATTTTGTTGATATCATTAAACTCGTTCCAGTCCTCGTCCCTGCGTACATAAGCTAAGAGTCAGCTTCAAAAATTAACACATTTGTAATTAGTGATGCCCCGTGTAGCGAATTTGGACACGGTGCCGTATACCGTTTTCAAGTCGAAATTTGTGGCCGTATACCGTGTACACTGCCGATTACACGGGCTAAAAACACGGCCATATTTTAAGGTCGAGTACTCGTTTCACGGCTTATAAAATACAGAAACTGGCTGGATATAAATAAAAACGATGTCAGGCCTCGTTTTTTTAATGAAAAACCCCATAAATATCCCTGTTTTTTACGGAAAAACTACTAAAAGGCCCCGTTTTTTAATGAAAAAACCAAAAAAGGCCTCATTTTTACGAAAAACCACTATCAGGCCTCGTTTTTTCATGAAAAAAACCATAAATATCCCTCTTTTTTACGAAAAACCACTAAAAGGCCCCGTTTTTTAATGAAAAAACCAAAAAAAGGCCTCATTTTTACGAAAAACCACTATCAGGCCTCGTTTTTTAATGAAAAAACGCATAAATATGCCTCCTTTTTACGAAAAACCACTAGAAGGCCTCGTTTTTTAATGAAAAAACCCATAAATATGTAAAAACGAGAACACTGCCGTATATGTCAAATTACACGCCGTGTTCGAGTACACGGTGAAATCCTAAAATATGGCCGATTCGGCCGGATACCGTGTTGCAGCCGGTTACACGGGGCATCACTACTCCGGAGTGTCCTTAAAACTACATGTTTACCGGGCTTAATAAGCATCTCTGTTAGTTAATATTGTGGGTTTCCGAAACTTGTTTTAGTGCTTGAGAAGCCAATTTTTAGTCTAGCGCAAAACCATATATATTCCATAAAACTGTGAAAAAGTAATGATTGTTTTAAAAAGTAAGATTTTCTGATAATCGAGGATTACCTGATATAGCTACCCAAAAAGCCCAATATAATCCCACTACGACAAAAAATACGAGTAACTATTCCTGAAGTTCTGTGAAGAGGAAACTTGTAAAAATAAATAGAGTGAAAAGTACAATCTGTCTTGTGATAAAATGATGATGATGATGATGATGGCATAAAAGAAAGAAAGTTGACAAGAGATGATTACCTCTTTTTCCACAAAATAAAATCCACAAACTCCACAAGAGAAGAAGTACAAGTAATGAAAATGTCAACACCAAATTCCACGGGGACATATCACAATCCGGACTACCAACTTTTTTTTAAAGAATAGAACTAACCCTACCAACTTCCTGGGACGACGAACGATCACGTAGTTCATTCAGTTTATAGTTGACATAAAACGAGGACTTTCTTCCTTTAAAAAAATACTTTTACTTCCTTCATTTATCAAAGAACTCTCGTTAATCATCTAACATCTTGCATCGTCAAGAGACTTTCCCATAAACATACCAACCCATAAAATCCTAGTTATTATTCATACTTTGACAAAAATCTTATAATCTTGTTTTTCCTCCTCCATAATATATTTTCAATCCCCAAAATGATGCAATATTAACCTAGAAATCTAATGATCTGCATGTAAGCAAAATTTTGAGCAGTATACCAACTCTTCATATTATTTTAGGGTAGGGTTCAGGGTATTACTCTGACATTTTTTACCCACAAATAATAATCCAAAATATTTTTTATACACATTAAGTGCCTACATGCTCTGTCGCAATTTATCATTTAACAAGTCTCACAAAAGAATATAAACAACAACAAGTAGGAGTAGGCGATAGTTCCCTAATTTGTTAAATTGAATGAATGAATGATCCCGACACACGGAGATACCACACGCACCCATACACAAAATATACAAGAGTAGTAAAAGTAAAGAATAAATTCGTAACGAATAAGAAGAGGTGTAAAAAGTAGAGGCTCAAACTGTTAGAGTTAACATAACTGGATATACATGAAATTTAGTTATTAAAATGTGTGGTAGTCTAACCAAGAATCAAACAGTTGTGGACAACAATGTTACAAATACATTTTTTAACTTTCTAAAACCGCACTTTGTAGTCTCAAACATATAAAACGCATCGTCTTTAAAAAAGTATAGCAATGATTAGTATTTCGTATTGAAAAAATCAGAACTTCGCATCAATTTTAGTAAGTTCCACTTTGACCTGCCACATACCTTGATCCTATAAAAGGTATTCACTTGTTTTATGTAGATCCTATCAGTTAAAAAGCGGTTTAATGGATGGATAGGTTGAGAGACCAACAAGGAAAGAAAGTGTTGGATTTCATGTCTGCTGTCATCAACTCAAGTACCCTCGTCTATTTTTTACTCAGAAGATCAAGCTCATTTCCCGTGATAAAGATAAAGACACAAATTATCCTTAATCTTAACTACATTGCTTTCTTTGCTTTGCTACATAGCCAACCTAGCTAAAATAAATATACGACCAAGTGTAAACCAAGTATGGTCAGAAATTTAATTTGTGGCCCCACCTCTTTTTAACACCAACTTTGGCCTTTCCAGAATCAAATCTTTCTCACTTGTTGTTAAAAATTAGGTTTATTTCGTTTTTTTTAACTTTTTATTACATTTCTCCATGCACTCGTTGTTTCTCTGAAGGTGATAAAGCGAAGGTGCTGGACTGACGTGAAGAACGGGAATTAAGTTAAGGAGGAAATAAATAAATGCATTAAATAAATGGGCAAAGAAACTTCCTTAAGAAGATATGTAAGGAAGAAAACGAGTTGTTTAGTAAATGATCTGAGAAACTTTACGCAGTTAGAGGTTCCTACTTGTTAGAGTAAGTAGAAACCAGTGGATAGGGCTTGTTCCAAAAATCACCCCCCTTTACCTCTATAAAACAGTAATTTATTGGAAGCCGCGGTTGGCTGTTATTAATAGGAAATATCGGATTTAAAATGCTAATTAATTTTAGTCAAACTCATTTTAAATTATCATTTGAAAAATAAACCAAATCCTCCCTTCCTTTTTCTGTTTTTAAGCCGGATTATTTTCACAGAATAAACTCCCAGTAAAAGACTCGGGTCTTGCTCATCTCATCTCCATTTTCCCTTAACAAAGAAGGACCTTTCCAAATAAACGAGGAAACGATCAAGTATATAGTCCTATTTGTTTAAGAGAATAAAGACTTGTTGTTTTCCTTCAGATAATTCCAAAGGTTCTTTGGGTGTCCGCATAAATTCTCCATGCGAGACAAAACAAACCACACAGGCCATGATTTACGGCAACCGCTGCATCCTCATTGTATAAAGACCTCTAGCCGTTTCAAGTACCTCTCATAAGCATTAACTACCAAGTTTCCCTTAGAGTAAGTAAAGTAAGGGTATATCCAATGGTTGGAAAGGGTAGGTAGGTACTTTAACTTCTCCAAGAAGTAAGTAATAGTACTACTCCTCAGGGTATTTCACAACACCTCTAGGGGAGTTGAGTAAGCATTTATTTTAAGCCTCTTATAAATGTATCTCACAAGAAGAGTTGAACTTAGCCAGAGCCTTTGTCTTCCCTTTCATCTCATTAGTTAACTTGGGACACAATTGAATGAAACTCGAGTCCTCCGGCCTGCCTGCCACACCCACAGAAATCAATAGTAAGAAAGTACACGATAGGGCAAGCAGTCCCGTATCCGAACATTACTTGTACTGTAGATAAAGTAGGCACTTTACCGACTAAAGAAGTGGAGGAGCTCAATATAAAAAGTTGCCACACATATACTTGTTTTATTGGACTTATCAGATGCTCTTTTTAAACATTTGTAAACGCACACAATTCCTTGTCTTTGGGCCGCACTGTATAATGTAGCGAAGTATTTAGTTGAGGTACTTACAGTCGGAATCAAATTACCAGAAAGCGTGCATAAAGGTCAACTTTAGGTATTACCTTTCTTGACTATATTCTCAATCTCAAGAGTTTAACATTTTCTTTACTTAAAACAGACACCGTAAAAAATAGATCATATACTTTTTTCATGCTAACTTCTTGCTACGAAAGTAACTAATAAAGTATATATCAACTCGGTGAATTTTACTTTTACAGAAAGCTCCTATTTATTTTTGCATAAAGTAGTCATTGAAATTTAGCCAATTGATCCTTATCCTACAGGATATACGCTTTCGCTGGGGGTATAGGTCTGCACTGCAAGTGGATTAATAAATGCAGCATCAGTTCAGTGTTTGTAAAAAAACACTGGTTCAAATCTAAAGGTGTGTGTGTGTTATAAAGAAGTTAAGACCCGGTTTAGTTCTTCTTCTTCATTCTTTATTTATTTTTCTACATTAGTTAATTAATTGAACAAAGTTGTTCCCCAAGTGTAATATTCTTCAGCCGTCCCTGTGCTGTGTGAGTTCTATTTAATAATCTAGTCCAAGTCCAAGATATATATAACCATTCTACGCCTGCAATTAGTATTCTCAGCATTTTACTTCCTGTCCTCTTCCATGTTTAAATTCTCTTAAATATTTAATGTTTAAATTTAATTTAATTCCACACGAAAATGCACAATAGACTGAAGTAAAAATACAGCTTATGGGGAAAACATTGATTTCTCAATTCAGTAGATCGGAAAGCTTATTGTGTAACTGTGACTGTGAACCTTAATGTGGGTGTTTATGACATTAATCGTTAGTATTTTTCTTGCCTGATATAATCTTTTGTCTTCCGACATGCCCATGTGTTTTTATATCACCCTTCACCCTACACATGTCCCGATGCATGCATGAAAGCATGGAATTTATTCAAATCTGTAGACGAACGCTTATTTTGTTATGTACGCACTCATTATAAAGTGATCAACATTTTTCCTAGTCACAAATATATTCCTATCTTTAGAAAATAAAGAATCCAATCCACTTTTCCCTTCCTCCTCGTCCGTTTACTTAATTAGTTTATAGCCCCAAATGGAGATATACTGTCCGGGCCAACCAACTGGAACTCTTTCAAAGTAGAGGACCAAGAACGTCTTTCTTCCGTCTTTGTATTCAGCAGAGGAAGGTTTATAAACTAAATACGACTAACTATCTCATCCATTCTGATCAACGGGGAACTGCATTGAAAAATTGGGAGAAAGGACCCCGACTTTATGGGACGGGCCTGATATATTCCACTATATGTTTTGCAAGAAGCTAACAAAACGCGTCTCTTTGTCATCCCATCTTTTTCTGCTTACCCATGACCCAATATAATGTTAATAGAGAATAGAGAGACATAACCAGAACTAGAGGCTTCTTTCTACACATGCATAAAATATTTAGGTCAGCAGGTCCTTTGGAAAAACTCCTGGCATCTGCAAAAGACAGGAGAAAGTAACAAAAGAGTCCAATTTATACGCAACAGAGTTGGACGGTCTTTTGGAGGGATTGGAATCCGAAACAACTAAATTACTTTCAATACGGGAACTTATACGAACAGAATTGAGACAACCTTTGCGAATTTCTTGGAAGCCAATGGGAATGCTATAATGGGAAAAAATAAGGGAAGAAATGTACATAGTAAATTTACTAGACGTTTCTTTTTATCGGCGAATTACGATAGACAATTTCGGAGGGATTTACTTTACGATAAAAAAAAAACTTCTAGACTTTCTATAAACCAAAAGTGCTCAACCTTTTTATGGGGTTTGTCAAAATTGTATCGGATTTTGGATTCCATTATTAGTTCAACGGGCCTTATTTTTGGCGTTGTTTTTATGATAAAACTTGAATGTTGAAAATCAAGCCAAGCAGTTCCTAAAACTTTTATCAGAGAGCTAAATTAGTTTCATGAGATTCCTCTTGAGAATACGAACCTTCGGCAAATAGTTTAGTAGGTACACGGCAGGCTTATCAGAAAGATTACCATCAAAGATAAGTAGAACGAGAACCTCCAACGGAGCAAGCGAAAGTTAGAGATTTGAATAATAAAAACTTTTTGTTCATCTAGAATGAAAGTGTCCTTTGAAACATCAACAAGGGGTCCTCCAGTCCTGCGACAAGCCTAATGAAATAAAATCCTAACTTTTTTGCTTGCCTTGATTTGTCAAACCCAAGAACAATTCAGCTCCCCCAAGACGACAACCTGGCTTTTTATTATTAATTCAGGTCACATAACCTACATACATGAATATATAACCGAGGAATCGTAAATGTCCCTCTGGAATCAAAAACTTGTAGAATCAAAGATAAAATACTGCATCCTTTACTTTTATGACTCCTTTTGACTAAAGTATAACACAAAAAACATCTTAAAAGATGGGCCGTGCCGTTTTTAAGAGGGACTAAAACAATACGTTTCTATTTTACGGTCGTTTTTATACAGTTTTAATCCCACTAGGGAATCTGGATGGAGTGATAGGGTACGGTGTATTAACTAAGTACTTACTGCTGCACCAGGGCAGGGAATCGACATTTGTACTAAGAAGTAGAGTATTTTACCGGGTCAGAGACAATACTAACCCGGAGATTACTTGCGGAGAATGTTAAAATTTATTTATCTCCCTGTCCCGCATCTGCTATTTGTGTCTCCTACTCCGATGATCGTACAGTACCCATCTTTCCTACCTTAACAATCTTTAAGACAGGGCTAGTAAAAAATCGGATTATTTTAATCCTATCAACTCTTTTATAGTCGGAAACGTGAATGGCAAAACCATCCGAGAATTTATTCAACAATTCCCCTCTCCCTCCTGGTTTTAAAATTAGCAATCTTTTTATTCAAAGACCGTTCTTGTCTGACAACGAAATCGGCATAAATCTGTTCCTCCTATCCCTGGTTTCGCATCACAGATTTAGATTTTGCATACACAGGAAGGGGTGGGGTCCTTCACTCAAGATTCCTAGAATGTGTTTGTACTTACAACTAGCTACCTTACCGAAAGGTCTATTTTCTTGCCTATTAATTCAATACTACTCATGGAGAAAAGCTATACTTATTACATCTAGGGAAAATATGAGATCCATTTTATGGATAATTTATTGCAGAAAAGCCCTTACGTTTGCAATTCCTCTTGGGTTAAGCCAATCCGCCCTATTTATATGGTAAAATGGATTCATTCATTTATTCTTTCATAGTCAGTCCAATTTATTTTTCATTCTTGTGGTCCAACTCACTTAATAATACTCTACATATATACATTACTGTTTGGATAGGGATATTGGGAGAACGTTATTTATTTTCAAGATGAAAAGATCGCAGTGAAAGCTACAAATCTAATTCTGACAGGCAGGACCCAGACTTATAATTTTCGGACTTTTCATGCAAGTCAAGTGGATTTCATGGACTCTTGACTTTTCTCCAACTTCCCTTACTTTATCCATACCATTATCCATTATGGTGATATTAATGTAGCAGTAGTTGTGTATAGAATCAAGGAAACTTTAATATCCAAGGGTTGAACGTTTATGAATGAGGACCAAGATTAGAATTTATTGTAGTAAAATTTCTAGCTTGCCTTAGCAGGAAACTTACCTCAGAAACGCAAATAGAAAAAGCGAGGATGGATTTTCATACCATTGCAGAGTAAATAACTAACATAAACTTCCTAAACTTTTATTGAAACGAGACTACAATTGTCAGCTTCAATTCTTGTACAGACTTCAGAGAATTATCATACTTTTGATCACATTCATTCGCTTACATATTTTCGAAACTAAAAATGAAATTGTGCACCATTTGAAACTACATTTTTGTTCACTGGCTAGTAAAACTTTTGTCTCGTCTAGAAATCGTTAAATCTGGAAGGGATCAAAAAGCTCCAGAATCATCATTGATACTTCTTTTTTTAAAAGACCAAAAAAGCAAGATTACATGGAAATGCGATGATGCCGAGAGGAATACATATACAGGGAACAGGAGGAATAAACTTTGTTTAGTGTTACCAACCTGGGCAAGAGGAATCCGTTTCATCCGTTCCATCGCTGCAATCCATGTCAAAGTCACATTTCCAACTGGAAGGGATACACTGGCCAGTCTCACATTGAAATTGACTCGTTGAACATGCACCTGGCCCAATTAAAACAAAAAAACCTATCGTCAACAACAAAATCAAAATCATAAAATAAATAAACAATCAATCAGTCCACCCACTTTCTTTCTTTCCATTCACACAACACAGGCATTAAGCTATCAATAAATATTACCGTATGTAAATCACCAAATTTCAGCCTAACTTTATTTCATTGTAACTTAATTGTAATAATTCATGGTGATTTTATAAATTATGGGAGAGGGATTATCGATGGTCAGTAAGACGAACGTCCGTCCCCGTCCGTATATTTTTAGAGAAAATTTGCTGTCATTTGTAGGTACGACCTTTCTCTCGGATTTCGGATCATTAAAGTTAAGGATCCTGTTTCTAATAGGATGTATTTAATTTTCGCAAGTCTTTGCTTAGTGCCTCCTACGCCTACCCACACACACATACACAACCCACACAAAACATCAATCAACTCAATCAAATCAATAAAGTAAAAAAATGGTTTCAAATGAGATAAAAAGTACAGAGCTCTCACTTTATAGCTTGAGTAATCGAAAAAGAGGGTTGAATAATAATTTGCCCATCGGATTAGTACAGTAAAGTATGATTAGAATTTTATCATTAAGACCTAAAACCAGTTTTTATTCTTCCAAATGATGACAAATCGTATTGTTTTAATGCTCTCCAATGTAATATAAGACGTTAAAATTAATAGATATCTGAGAATTTGATGGCATACTCAGGTTCTGTTTTTATCTCATTAAGTGAAACTGTACTGTGTGTTAATTGACACCACATTTCCTTATCTATCATTATCTCATTTCACTTAAACTGCCAATACTGGTAAGAATCAAATATCTTGTAAAGAATTCATTTCCTTCCTGCTATTTTTATTACTTATAGCCAGTTGGAAATAATCGCCATATACGTCTTCAAGGTTGTGACCTAAAATAAAAACCGAACCAAGGCAAGGCATCGCTAAAAATTCCAAGTATTTTTTATAACTTTCTTGTCCTCTTACACTATCATCATTCATTCCTAAAATTCCAAGCACATTTTCGACATTTTATCTCTGAGCGATTACATTCCTTGCATTTTAGTCCAACTATCCGGGCCCAATAATACACAATACAATGGTAATTCTTTACAATCTTTACTCTAGAGATTATTTTATGCATAGAATCAATCGGGGTTTTTTTCACATCCGTTTTACCAAACAGGTAGTTACAAATAAGGTCGTACAAAAAAACTTTAGTATATATGTAGCAGTTGACTGTTGACCTTTAAAAAAAGCTACTACTACTGTATGAACGGATGTTATTGCTACTAAAACTACCATCAAGAAAACTGCATTTCTGACTTATGCTAGTCTGAGAAGACTGTCTAAAAAAGGGGAAAAGTTCAACCCGGCTGGATGCTGCCAGGATTTATTGGCAAGTGCAATAGCAATGTACAACTCAGCCTTTCTACAACATGCAAAAATGTCCTGACCCAGATCAGCCAGAAATACAGAGAGAAACTGATCTGGATACGAAACCTAGCCAAGACAAGAAAGAATGGAAGAGACAGACAAGCCTTTTTTTTAAAAAAAACATTGGGTAAAATTCCAGGTGTTAACATATCCTGGGTATATATACCTGCCTACTTTCTACCACAAACATAGGATTGTGAATTGTCCGTCATAATACCCGGGTAATATTATTTATTCCGTTTTTACCAGCCTCAACTCCTAATTTCCAAGATATGATGATATTATAATAAAGTAGAAAGCAAGCAAGGATTGCACAACCACTTGCTTGCTGGTTTCAGGCAAAAATACCACTTATGGGCTTTCCCTTTGAAAAAGGACAGACCTACATAATTCCACTGGTAAGTTCTGCTTAGAATCTGCTCGTTTAATAAGAGATAAAAAAACGCCATAATGGAACACCTTTAAATTTTCGTGAAGAAATTATGGGGAAATGTTACTATTTACAGATAATAAAGCAACTGCAAACAAAATAATAAACAAAATAAACGAAAATTCCATAACCATCTAAACTTTTAGTGAAACGAAAAACAACAGAACCTTTTGAAATATATCCTAAACTTTTCTATGAAACATTAACAAGTAACAAAATTCCAACATCCAAATCCCAGTTCAGCCTAGATAAAACCATAGCTTTCTACGAACAAAATATTGAAAAAGTTAAGTCATACTTTTAGAGAAAACTTTCGTTACTTTTTGCTTTATTTCCATTATTATTAGCTAATCTCCTTTTTTGGAGTACACAAAGTTTTGACTGTTTTCCGTGTAAGTACATACAATATTTACCATAAGGAATAAACACAAACCTTCCTAACTATTTACATCTCTCTCGTCTACATTTAGGTTATAGAGCGTTTCTAGAAAAAATAAAACTAGGCCATTTCTCCACATCCCAGAAAACTTTTACATTAAAAAGTTAACAAGTAATTTTTCAACTCGGCTCTGCTTTTCTTTTATGTTTTATGCTATCTTGTTTAGTTGTTAAATTGCAAATCAAGACTTGCAAATCTGTCAGAGTCTATAGTCTCTCGCGATTTCCACTTTATATTTAGCAAAAAGCATCTCTAGAGACGGTTTTTCGGGAGCAGAATAAGGACAGGTCTCGGTAAACAAAGGGGTTGTCAAAAATAATTTGAATAATGACTAAATTTAAAAAAGAAAGTCAAACAAAACCTGAATCCGAGACGGATTGAAAAAAAAGGTTGCGAATTTTTAGGAATAAATGCCAAAAGCATCTTCCCTTTCACAGTATGGTATGGAAGTTACAACATAAAAAATATTCCTACAATTTCCAAAACCAAATTAACAATCAGTAGTAGCTCAACAAGTTTGCTTGTGATGTAAAGCTGTTTGGAATTTAAAATCAGGACTCACTTTTTTGTATTAAAAAATCAAAACATGTTTACCTACCGTACCGTGTATGCACAAAATGTAACCTGGGCTAGTATTCAATTCTAGTGGTTCGAGGCATATATTCAATATGGCAAATATTTCAATTTGTAAGTGTTTGAATTAGAGGGAGGTTGTAATTAGGTATTTACGGTACTTTACTAAGCAAGTGTTTTGTCTTGCAAATAAAAAGCATCCTTTCAGCTTTAACTACTATATTTTTTGGTACTTGAGTACGTTTCCATGTAACATCGCAGACTATTTTTATCGCAAGGATGTACCAACCAACAGTACATAACCTTTGACCTCGGCCTCGTCATGTTTTATACAGATATGAGAAGCAGCTCTACTCGTTTCACTGCATTGAAGAATACCTAAATGCTAAGCCGGATTGTTGTTGACAAGCAAGTAAAGAGAAAGTCTTACAGGGTGAAAGTTGAGCTTTCGAGACGAGAGATATTGAGATGGAAAAACTATTAACATGCTAAAAACCTTAATAAAGGGAGGAGGAAGTCTTCCAAATGGGAAAAGCTGTTATAAGATAGGAACACAGAAGTTGTAAGCTTGAAATTGAGGTTCCTTGAAGCTAGATAAGAGCACGTCTGAGACTGACACTGATACTCATATTTCACCTCTCAAGGTCCAATGCCTACTTATTCAGCAAGCTGCTACTGCTACTATGTACAACTGTACTTTTTCTCAAACTCTGAATATTACTAAAACTTCTTCCAGGCGAGTTTTTAGGGAAACTCGGGAAAAGCGAATTCTGATCTTGACTCTTTGGTAAGATAATGCGGATACTCGATTTTTTCGGAACCCAATAAAACGGTGTTCAGTCGGGTGTAGTTTGTCATGAGCTTGAGTTACAACTTTTTATATAAAAATTCCACTCAAGAAATTGTATTGCACACAATCACATTCCGTTTCATTCAAAATCATCAACAACTGCAAAGCTGCTAACAAAAAAAACCAGTACAGTTTCACAATATTAATATTACAAAACTATACAATTTTTTACAATACTAGAAAATACCAGAAGAAAAACTACGCAGGTTGTATACAGAAAAATATTGAAATGTAGACAACTTCACAACTTTTAACGGTTTTTCGCTCGTTGACTTTCTTGGTATTAATCAAACTTTGCAAGTTGTATGTTTATTTTTAAATGTAGTATTTCTGGTTATGAAAACCGTATGAAATAATACTTATCTGCAGTAACATCCCAAGTAATTACTCAATATTGAAGGACCCATACAATACTGTTGATGATTAAAAAATTTGTCGTAGAAAACTTTTCAGCGTCCTTCAACCCGTAGCAGCAAGCACTAGCAACTAAATTCCTAATTTTAACCGGAATGCTTCTAAAATAAATGCTGCATAGCTTTAATAAAAAAAAGATGACGGAACTGGAACTATTATAGCCCTTGTTTTATTTCAATAGTGTCACCCACCCAAACACCCAAAGCATTTCCATTCTGAGGATTTTCCTTCTTATAAAAGGGCTTAGGACTTCTAGGACTTATGAATAAATATAAATTGGAGAAAGAGGAATTCGAAGCGTGGTTTATTCCTCTGTGTGCTTCCTTCGTATTAACTTTTCTTTAGCTGTAATCTGCAATATTCTACTTCTTCTATACTTTTCATACTTCCAGAGGTCTAACAAAAATAGTACGTAGTTACAGAAAGTTACAGTTAGAAAATTACAAAAAGTTACCAGAGCCAACTTTATATAAAATGTTTAATTTCTCCTTCGACATTTCCAAATTCATACATAAAATATAAACATCATAAATATAAAATACTACGACTACAAATTACTTCACTAAGTTTCTATCTCAAACATTCAAATTCTGTCATCCAGCTTTTCACAAAGCTGAGCAAGTTTAATAATTCCCAATGCTATTTTGATAGTTTTTATTGTTTTTCAGACTCGGTAACCAAGAATGAACATAATAGGATTTTTGTAAACTAACGTTGAAATGGCTTATTGGATGGACATTTGTCTAATATCGCGTCACTTGTAGTTTAAATTATTAAAAATAACAAAATAGCTTTAATTTAATCATAGAATTAAAAATCAAGTTATACTTTCTCTAAATAAATTGAATTAAATATCAAGTTCAACAACGCTCCCAGTATTTATTATCGTCTGGCCATAAATACCCGTATGCCCATAAAGTTATGTTTATAGATAACGTATTCAGTATTCTCATTTTTCAAAAACTATCCTGCTTTAATTTTTACCATCATGTCTAACAATCTAACAAAATAAATTATGTAACTACTAAGTAATACTACCGAATCATTCATAACATTCCTACAGCATTAAACATTAAACTCATCACGCTGACTCCATAAATTACATAACAAAATACCTAACAACTAGACCTATTAGCGAGCGAGGTCAGTACTCAACCCAGTAATTTTGCTTTGCTGTTCTTAAAAAAATTAGTTATTTTTTTCAGAAGTTATTTATAGCTTGCATGAGTACGCAGTTCTCCCTTTATTTGCTTCAGAATGTCATCCTCGACATGAAATGTTCAGCCAAGATCGGCAAATAGAACCAGAAGGGCAAGCCAATTAAAAACTTTTAATGATTTTATCGTCCACATTGCATCTCAAGTAGATGACATTTGACGATCTCTTCCTTACTCGTTGTATTCTACTTCACAACTTCCTTTTGTATTCATCTTTCTGCTAGTTTTTACTTTTTAATTGTTTTTATTATAGATTAATATGCAATTCTTTAGAGTTTACAATCCCGTGCCGCTCAACATCCTGCATATCGCCAAATTCTCTAATATACCGATAGCTATAACAGTCTTCGTAAAGTTTCCATATGTTTGTACAAGATTGTAAAAAGATTATATATTTAGTGTACCCAATACCGTTACAATTACGAAGTAGTCTTTAAACTTCCAAGCTCATCTTCTTATCTATATGCCATGCAGAGTTATTGGGTAAATGGACCTAGAAGGCTAGAACTGCTTGCATAAAAAGCATACGCATATGATGTGAACAAAAACAAAATATTTTGATCCAAATACTCCAGACCGAGTAGTAATCATTTCATCATATTCTGTATGTGTGTCTGTAAAGAAATTTGGCTCAAATTCTTACCACATTCGTCATAAAGATACTCGAAAGACAATGATCTCATTCATTCCAGATTCAAAACAAAAAGTTAAGTATCTGCAACGCACATTATTTTACTATCCTACGCTATAAGGAATCTAACCTAACATATATTAATTAACTGTAATACTTCTGCTGATGATGCGGTGGTGGAATTAATGCTAATGATCTTGAACAAGAATTTCGCTCACATTTAGTTGTGGTTACTTTACATTAAGTAACCAATTGAGTCAGTTCTTAAGTGGTCTGAGCTAGTCAATTTGATACTAATACGCATTCTCATGTTGATGGAATAATGATAATTGAGCGGTTGGAAACAGGAAATTTTACTGAATTTAATCCCTCCATCATATCAATCCTTTTCTTTAAAAAAACAATTCCAAGATCAATATCAGTAACTAAACTACTTCACTTCACTCCTACTTTACGTTATCTATTATATGCACCCTTTATCTATATTATTTATTTATATTAATGAATGATTCGGAGATTCTAAATCTACAGAACATACTATGCCTACCCGTGTTGTACAATGCAGCATGAAATGTACAATTTTTAAACTATTTCCACATAACTAAATTGTGAGAAAAAGTTTTATGAACGGGAAGTTAAAGTTATTACCATTTTAAATTATTTATAATTAAGGTAGTTTGTAGTCTTTTTTTCGCCAACTGCATAGAGGATGGGGAACTTTATTTTTTTCACTTTCCATCCCAGAAAGGCTTAAATTGGAAATTTTCAAACTAAAAGTAAAATTCAGAGTAAAATTTAGTACTCAATTTAAAATAAAAAGTCGTTTTTGGTTATTAAATACGTAGAACCTCAGCCTAGTTATTCCTTGGAAAAATCTATAAGACATCAGTTGCAAAAAATAACAATGTAGTAAAATGCCATGCAATCAACGTACGTTATTGCACAAAAGGTAAACCCATTCAGTACCGAGTACATATTGATACATACTACAGTACAACTACCTAGTTAAAGCTTAAACCTTTGACCTTTAATATTAAAATGCGCATATGATGATCATCGAGCACGCATTCATTAGGATGGTACTTACTTAAACAACTAGAACCTCCATTATAATATTATCTCAAGGTGTTTGAACGTACTTTGCATACTTACTCTAAACTTACTTCAGACAAACTTCCAAAGCAGATTAACAAGGAAGGTAGACTAAAAGTAAATAAATATTCCATCCAGGAGTCAGTAGTCAAGTCAGACATATGATAATTGAATAGGTGATAATAATCGGGTTACTCTTTGGCATTTTAGAACAGGAAAAGGGATGATAGGATGATTATTTCACAGAATTCGAAAAAATAGCCCTCATATAGTTTTAAACGATTAGTTCCTCCTTTTCATTTTTTACTACTTTTATTATACACATTATAGTTTTTTTCATTTAGTAAATGCTAAGCTTGTATACAGTTTATATGGGTTATTTAGAAGATCAAGATGCAAAGAAAGGGGAGGGAGTGACTGCTCCTGTTTCTTAACTTTTTATCCGGTTTTATTGCCCTTTCATATAAGACTCTGAATCACTGAATGTTTTACTTTATTTACATTATGTTTTGCTATTGGTTTTTTCTTTAATAATATAAAAAGCAATAGGAGAGGGAATCTTTCCATTTGTTATTATTTGTATGAAATTTTAATACATGGGCTCATATTTTTTTCCTAATATCTCATCCCTTCCGTCCTGTTCTTTTGATAACACTTTTAACCTTTGAAATCTCTCTTTCTTATGTTTAAGTTTTGGAAGTCTAAGATTTATCAGATGTGTGGTTGAATTGTTAATGCAGGTGGGTGGGTAGAAGCTATGAAGTGATGAAGTTTTCCATTTAAAAGTTGAATTAAATAAATACTTTACTTCCTGTTACTTATACCCACCCATCTCTACATTCGTAGAAATACCTCGCTTAGAATCAGCATCGTATTCTCGTATAAAATCCCTGAATGGATAGGATTTCAACTTTATTTCTACACCGTTCCTAATATTCTTAATGAGCAAAAATACGACCCATACACGATTTATATTATCATTGCCTCTCGTTCAAAGATTGTGGTCAGTATCCTTAATCCTTACTAATAATAATGAAGTGAAATTAATTAGTATTCTGACCCAGTCATTTGTTATCAGTCAGGGTTGTTAAACTCACTCCTTAATAGCCCTTTGCATAGGATAAACTAAAGCCTTCCGTCAGGTATCAATTATCTATTCGATTTACTAGTTATTAAACTGACAACTTATACACGTCCAACCAAGCTGTCCTGGCTCTTTATCTGTGCCCGTTAAAGCTGTATTTACAATGAGTAATTCATAATTAGACAAGTTTTACGATACAAAGCTTAAATAAATTATAACGAAATTTCGGCATTGGATTTCTTGTTTTAATATCAGTGAAGTTCCATAATTTTTTTTGTAGAATTAAGATTGGGATATGTAACAGTAGTAGAAGTAGTAGTAAAAACTACCGTATTTCCGGAAATTACTCCCCCCTCGAAAAAATCCCCCTATCCGTTCCATGTTAAAATTTAAAACTCGCCCTATCTTCCCCATGTTAAAAGTTTTTTCAATGTGCTTTGAAAATTAACTCCCCCGGGGGAGTATTTTCCGGAAAGGTAATTGGGTTGAATGATCCATATATATTCATGAATGATCAACTCCAATAATATTCTTCTTCAACATGAAATAGGACAAATATCTTAATCTTCGGATACAATTTCAAAAGACTGAAATGGACAGATTTACCACAGAAAATAAAAAAATGGACCCTGAAATTGAAAATTGATTGACAGACGGACATCCAGGAAGAATGAGCAAGCGTTGCCTCTATAATTACGAGCTGAATATTAAGTTACAGCTTTACTTTTAGTCAACCTGAAAACTACTTTTTATGACTTTGATTACAGTGCAGTATACCCATGCGACATTTAATATTAACAATAAATAAAACTACCAAATATGCCGCAAATTGTAGGCAATTGTGTGAGATTATAACACAATTAAGACAACCGGACAACGACAACCCACCCATCATAAAATTAACCTTATAAAGCTAGTAGCACAAAATATTGTATGTTGTATGGCAATAGTATTGGACGGACAACGGAAGAGTCTAGACAAAAGTGATATTTTTTGCCTATGGGACGGAAGAGTAGTAGTGGTTGTTAAGAGCATGGAATACAAGAAGTTACAAATGTATGTATTCCAATTCCGTACAACTGGTACAACAAATTGCATGTTTCGTGTCACATATTCGTTAACTGATGATGATGATGATGAATGATAGGATGATGAGCATGCTAATTTCTTACGTAATTTCTAAACAACCTTAACCATACAACATCCTATCATACGGAATACGGAATAATACACCACTTTCAGTAAATAAATCAGTTCCACCGGCAGCAAAAACTCCAGTTTTAAAAGCCCAAACCAAAAAGAAATTTGAAAGATAACTGCATGATTTTTTTTTTAAAAAAGCTAAAATTTAATTACCACAAATCCTCGCCCATACACCGCTCTCGTTAATTACGCCGCATCCTTTACATGTTAAAAGGGATATCTCTGGCTCTCCCATGTTAAATATGCTTGAAAACACCTTTTTTATGCATATAACCCGCGGTGTCTGGGCGAGGATTTAGGGTTATTGGTTTTTTAAAGCTTCCATAAAAATAATTAACGAATGTTAATTACTTTAATAGTTTATTTTGCGTAATTACCAATTTTTTCCTACCACGATTGACGGTAAACCTTTAATCAGTCCGAGGAACGTCTAATAACGATAGCATCATTCTCACGTTGCAGGAATGAAGCCTTTGGTCGCATGATAATTAGTTTAGTATGCATAAGTAACCGTGACCTGTGCTGACCTTTCTGTTGATTAATTAATAAGATTAAAATATACCCTAAATCCTCGCCCATACACCGCCCTCGTTGATTACACCGCACGCCCATCCTTTCCATGTTTAAAGGGGTATATCTCCCATGTTAAATAATATGCTTCAATCCAACTTTTTTTTATACATCCACCCCGCGGTGTCTGGGCGAGGATTTAGATAAAAAATAAATGGACACTTACCCCCATAAACCCCGTGAAGACTCCCGATCCAAAGTACCAACAGACTGGCGACGGTAAATGAACTAAAAAATGAAAATCGACCGGACGCAGAAAAACTCTTCATTTCACTCCTTTTTTCCACAATGAAATCTCTACTTTTTTTATACGAAAAAAAAGCGACAAATCCTAAACGAAACCGGAACTATTTATTCTGGATAAATGTACCTTTTTAGATTCTAAATGTCAGAAAAAAACCCAGAAATTATTAGTCTATTTATTTACTAAAGTCCGCAAAGAAACAAGTTGAGGGTTTGTTTTTCGTCGAACAGACACTTTTTCATGCACTTTAACTATTCCTTAGAAAAAAAAACGCAGGTTTTTTTACTTTGTTTTTGTTTGTAGTTTTAGCTGGTTTGTTGAGAGGTAAAATGAGAATTGTCCGAGTAACTCCAACAAACTAGTACATTTTGACAGTTCTAGTTTTCCAGTGATGAGGTTGAGGATGCTACAAATCCCCGTTTAATCACCGGTTAAAACCCGGTGCAAAATAAAATCCGGGTTTTATCCAACTACCAGTTAACTTGATACCCGAAGAGATTTTTTTACCGGTTTTTTTTATCAAAAAGACCGGTAGAGAAGAGTGTTATGTTTTTTTTGAAAAATATTTAGCGAAGATGAAATGAAATGTAAGATGTATATGGATTTGATGAGATGATATTGATATTAATTTGAGATATTTGAGATGAAGTTGAGATGCGAGTAGCGAGTGGTGGTGAAGTCAGGTTGAGACTGATGATGAGATTCCTCTTTTTGATCCGTTTCTTTGGAGTAAAGTTGGGCAGGCTAAAAAGTATGCAATTCAATGTAATGTAATGGAATGGTCTGTGTATCGTACGATGTTTTCAGGGCCGTATATCCTTTTTTACACGGTAAATCCTATTAAAAACCGGTATTTTTCTGTTTTTTTAGTATAACTTTGTTGCGAGTGAAGTTGTAGTTGTATTTGTAAGGATTTGTATAGGTTTAGTTAGTAGGAATGGATGTAACTACATGGAAGTCGATGGACTTTGTTTTGGAGTTTTATTACTGTAATGGGTAATAATGTTTTGATTGATTGTGAGATTATTAACTAAAGTTGGTTATTTAGTTGATTTAATGGGTTGATTTTTGTTGGTACAGAATTACATGTAAGGTGTAGTGTTTTATTGATTAAATTGGTTTCGGGTTTAAATATATTTTTGAAGGTTTAGCATGCGATTAAAGATGTGGTTATTTAGGAGTTGTGTTATGTTTATCGGGTGAATTATTATGTAGAAGGAAAAAGGAATTAAAGGGAATTAAAAACGGAAACGTGTAGGTAGTAATAAAAGGTACCGTATTTCCTGTTTTAATTCCCCTTGGGTTTTATTACTTCAAAGGGAAAATTATTGTACTAACATGGGCAAGATAGGACCTATAACATGGAATGGAAAGGTTGGGGGGAATTAAACCGGAGGGGAAATTATTCCGGGGGAGGAATTAAAACGGGAAATACGGTGTCCATCCATCGGCTTTTTTGCTTGCACAATTATTGGTGTTTCAAATTTACTGAAAAATAAATTTTAATGTTGAGTGTAATAAATAATGTATGGCAAAGGCAGAAGTAGCATTTATGTGGACCCCATCATACCAT
This sequence comes from Hydroisotoma schaefferi, assembly GCA_034682405.1. NCBI lineage: Eukaryota > Metazoa > Arthropoda > Collembola > Entomobryomorpha > Isotomidae > Hydroisotoma > Hydroisotoma schaefferi. The sequence continues at coordinate 5,059 of JAQFZX010000052.1, read as the reverse complement.
GTAAAAACCGTTATTATTTTCTGATGAACAAATAACCGTTTTATAGAATTGTCTATAGTCTGTATAAAATTATTTAGGATTATGTAAAATATAAAATATATAATTTTTAATGATATTTACGAAGCAAAAGTGTGTAAGGGATTGACTAATATTAAATGTTCAATCCAGTACCAAGTAATTGATTTAATGAATATAGTATTTTATATGAAACATTATTTATTTAAATGTCCTTGTACGGAGCACTAATAAGTGTATTAAACTTTGTGGTTTAATTAATTTTAATTTAAAGAATATATATTATAATGCCTTTAATTTAATTAATTTCTGTTTACTGCGGCATTTAAGTGTTCATCCATTGCATTAGGCCATAAATAACCAACCCACAACCAATTCTCATAAATGCCCTGCAAAAATAATAACTGACATGTTTAATCATTAACCCCGTTTTTATTTAACTACCAGAAAGTAAAATCCCATGAGTCTTTTTACCATCCTCGGACAAAAATCTAAATAAAAAATAAAACCCACTTCTTTCATTTCATACGCGATTAAAATCCTTATAAAATTATATCTAGAACTTAAAATCCATTCACTGAAAGTCTTATAAGTAACAAATAATTCTGTAAATGTATTTCGGAGGTTGGGAGTAAATAAACAAGGTGAAAAATGATCAGCTTTTGATGTGTTTTATTTTTACCTACCTGTCGTACTTGACGCTAAATAAATGGATTGTTCATGGCATGCACATCCTCACAAAATGTATAAAAGTATTTTCGTATGTTTTGATACATTCTGGTCAAAATTTACAAACCGGTCTTTTTCATAACAATAAATTATTAGCCCTGCTGCTTTTGCTTTGCTACACGCAGCATATACTTTTGCTTTGCTGCAAGGAAACGTTACACAATTACTATGACATAACGCAACTGCTATTTGCTAATTTAGTTACTCCAGATGCAAATATATCCCTTAAGTCACCTCTTATTCTTTCGCGAATAAAATTAGAGACAAAACATTTCAAAATCCAATTGAGGATTAGTATTTTCTTTATCAAAGTTTATTTTTTTTAGAAATACGTAACAATATTTTTTATTAAATTACGGCTCAGCAAAATGTGACATTTAATTAAACTATCTAGTTGAGGTCTTGAGGCGATTTCAAGGCTACTGTGAGTATCACAGGATAAGACAATTAATTTTTTTGAATGTTTGCAGTCGCTGGCAGTAATTTCTTTCTTTGAGGAATACAATAAAATACTTTAATGGTTCTAACTGCTAAATATATCACAAACTAATAGATTGCCTTCACAGTTCTAGAAAATAGTTGTAGACAAAGTTAAAAAGTTGATTAATAATCAAAGAACATATAATTGAAAGTTGCATACTTTAATAGTTCGTTACACGCCAAAGAAGGAGAGAGCATACTGTAGCATTAAAACTACACGTTTGTTGTTTTCATATTTTCGTTTACGATTTTCGATGCTTGGTTGAGTATATACTTGCTTCAAATTTGTTTTTCTTCCCGTTCACTCCGATTAATGAAAAAAATAGTTCTAGTTAATTTTAATAAACAATTTAAATGAATATCGAATCTAAAACTTCATGAGATCTCCGTCACCCTCGTTGTTATTGTTTGTAGCGTTCTTTTCAACATGAGTAAACGCTTTAGGTCTTGCAGGTCGCGGAATTTTTTCGATGGGGTTAAGAAATGGATTGTGACGATGAACTACTGACGTTGGTGTTTCTACGTGGCCACTTTTCTGTTCAAGGAATAGAAGGTTAAACCCATCTGTCACTCGTTGTACACGTCGAGATGGAGGAACTGGACTACTTCGCTGAATTAATTTAAAACATCAAACATTTCTATTAAATGAAGCAAACAACTCATCAATACTTAATACATTGAAACATTGCTTTTTCTTACTGCTAATTTTATAGCGTCAATATTTATCTGCAGGGAACTGAGCTTATCCTTCCAATGCTGGTAGCTAAATAATGATAATAATCGATTCACATGGTAATTTACGAAATATCCTTCGTGGTCGCTGGTCGGATCTCACAACACTTTATATTTTACAATGAACCTTGCTTGTCGAAGGTTTTTCATCCATAAATTAACATCAGCCTCGGATCTCGCTGTAAAGACATGTCTTTTATCAGGTTCGTCTAGGTAAGTGATTTCAAAGGCAAAGAACAAATCAGAATCAATTTCGCTCCGGACGGAGTAGTTTTCAAGTACGAGGATTCCAACGGGCTAGAAATGAATAAACCATGAGCCTTAGTTTTAAGTTTAAACGAACTTTTATATAATTAAATTTTTTTTAAATCGTATTTATTTTATATTATTCTGGGAAATAACCTCTTTAAAGTCAACTTGGCCCACTTCCGATATCCTGTAGTACAACAATAGGTTGTTTACCAGTCGAAAAAATCTTTCTCGGAAACCTGTAAAAATCAAATCAAACCCAAAGTTAGACCGAGTACCGCATTTCCCGTTATTACTCCCCCTCCCCCGAAATTACTCCCCTCTACCTTTCAACGTTAAAAATGAAATTCTCCTTATCTTAGCCATGTTAAAAGTTTTTTTAAATTTTAAATTTGAAAAATAGCTCCCCCCGGGTAGTAATTTCCGGAAATATGGTAATTTATCTACTGAGACTGACCCGAATCACGGAACGTTCCAGAAGGTGTCCTATATTGAAGACGACCTTCTTGTTGACCCCCATTTATAGCAAATATTGCCAAATCTTTATCATTGAACCGCATAATTTCTACACCAAAACACCTCCCAAAAACCAACTAAATAGGACGCTTGCCGTCCCTCGAATCTACGACTTTCCTAGAAATAAATAACAGGATTACTTACATAAAAATGCATTTTGCTATTTTACACAAAAACCTTAAATTCGTTTAATTTCCACTTGTTTTTCTACATAAGCCGTGTCCAGTGGATTAAGTTTATTATGAAATTAGGATTAAGAAAAACTCCGACTCGGGTAAAACCCGGGCATTAGAGCATTAGACTGCGTTTTGTGATCGACTTTGGAAACTTTTGACTTTGAACTTTTTGACGATAACTTTTTTTGTAACAACACACTTGAAAACTTATCCATCACCGCCTAAAAACATTTCTATGATTATTCTCAACCCATTCTTAAATTTGGTTATGATTTTTTAGATACCGTATTTCCCGTTTTAATTCCTCCCCCGGAATAATTCCCCCTCCGGTTTAATTCCCCTCTACCTTTCCATGTTATAAGTCCTATCCTGTCAATATTAATGGAATTTCTCATTTTCCCTTCGAAGTAACAGGGAATTAAAACAGGAAATACGGTATAGTATATATCTACTAAAAGAATATTAATTTTAGTTATAAGTTTAAAAAAGTGTATAATTTATTAATATTGTTTAAAAAATGCGTCTTCTTGCTGCATATAATTTCATAGTCGATCAATTAAATGAATGGGTAAGATGTTTATGAGGTTTACAGTTAAAGAAAAACTAAATTTTGAGTGGTTTAACAGCCTGGGGAACCACAAAAGGGTACCCGGACCGGGGTAGAAATAACTTTAAAAGATACAGAGGGGTAGGATTGGGCGAAGCCTGCTTAACATGTAAAGGATAGGGCATAGGGGGTTCCTTAGATAAACTAAGAGGTCACAATGCATATCTTCTTGGTTGGCGACCAATAGGATGAAATAGATAAGCCAAACTCGGTAAAGTTGAATACTGAATATGCTTTCAAAACATAACTTTTAGCCCATCTCATTGTTTGTGCCACCACCATATGGAATATGGGGATGTGTACCGTATTTCCCGTTTTAATTCCCCTCCTATTTTAGTACTTTGAAGGTAAAATTAGAAATTATAGGACTTTTAAGATGGAAAGGTAAGAGGGGAAATAAAACGGGAAATAGGCTATTTTGAACACCGATCGGGAACATCGTGTCCTGTCTCTGGTCTCTTGCATTACCAAATGGTCAATATGTATGACTCGACTGTCTTGAGAATGAGTCATGCACTAGCCAAACCTTTGTTGTCTACCTACTACAACAAGAGTTTTGAACTCAGCATAAATAAACTCCCCTACTGTCCTAATTTCCGAGATTCTACACATTTATAAAATAATGAAAAATAAATAAAAAATTTGAAACAAAACTTAAAATCTCTATCGTTCCCCGTTCAATATTTACAGCCCCTTGGAGTACTATAGTAGCTGTAGCAGTAGTAGTAGATGTAGCTGTAGCAGTAGTAGTAGCTGTGGTAGTAGTAGTAGCTGTAGTAGTAGTAGTAGCTGTAGCAGTAGTAGTAGCTGTAGTAGTAGCTGTAGTAGTAGTAGCTGTAGTAGTAGTAGTAGTAAAAATAAAGGAAACGGTCCTTTCGTACAACATAGGACAGAATAAGGAGTAAAAATGTAGCAGAGTAGCTGAACGGTATTACAAAAGATCCGACCGTAGAAGGCAAGAAATGACAGTTGGTCTCTCTCTTTCCTCCTAATTCCTAAAGTTAGTCTTCACTCTCTCTCCCTTTTTAATTTCATTTCCTCAACAAATCCCGTGTTTTAAATTTTTTAAGAAACCTTGCCTTTTTGTTCCAATTCTTACAAACAATTTAAAACAAAATAGCAAGTTGTTCGTTTTTTAAAACGGGGAATTACTTTGTTTTAAAACAAACAAAACAACTGAGAATTATTGAGTTTTATTTTTGGATAGATTCTGATCTGAATTCTGACCATTTTTCTTTCGAGTTTTTTTAAGCTAGAAGAATAAATAAATGGAAGGCTGTAAGTGATGGAGAAAAAACTACAGAGGACATGATTCATGTTTGGATTTTATAATTTTAATGCTTGGAAAAGGAACCACACCCCCTGCACCTTCAGAAAGATTGACAGGGACGCGAATAAAATAAATGTGGGGGTCTTCTTCCGTTGATCTAATAAATAACCAAGCAACTGGAGGACTTTATAAAAGACAATTAAATACAGGGTGGTCGGTAAACATGTATCCAAACAAACTTTTCGAATTATTTTTGCGATCATTGTATTCCATGACTACAAGTAG